>ML777124.1:637471-703823 GCA_009831015.1 Picea engelmannii
ACCAAATGTGAGGTGGATTCTCACACTTAATTACTTTCTTTTTCATGAATATTAATAATAATTCATGTGCACTTGATTCTCACACTTAATCAATTTATTTTCCATGAATATTAATAATAATTCATGTGTACTTGGTATTTTGGGCTTCATGTAATATATTGATCCTCCACATTGACTAGGGATTGTGACATAGGTTATTCCATGGTGTCAAAGTGTATGAGACACTTATATGACACTTTACGACACTTAGGGAGAGTACCTAGGTGTGCAAATTTCATGTGTAACAGAATGCCCCCTAAAGTGTGAGGTCAGAAGAGAGAATTATGGCCGAAACACTTTACAAATATTTAAAGCAAGGGTGTGGACTTAGAGAACCTGGTAGAAGCTGCAAACAAACATCCAACAAATATTATGACATGTTTCAAACCCAAGGTAGGCATACCTATGCTTGGGTGATAAATACTTGCAAGATATGGCCACCATAAATACACTACGGATCCATAATTATATTGACAACGAGATATAGCCACCGAAGATACAATGTGGATCTATACTCCCATGACTTGAATTGATCATATCCACAAAGAATACACAGTGGATCTACAAGATGACAAGACATAGCCATGACCACAAAGTGGATCTATGTGACGGTATATGTGTCATTGTTCAATAGAAACTCCGTCGCAACTTGGGAAAAGTACATATCAGAGTGATCACTCAACCCAGGGTCTTCTTATCGATCCCGATATAGTACAAATCTAACCATGTGAATAGATGTCTTGATGTCGAACATGGTAGAAACCACTTGATTACCGGTCAATGATGTAAACCGTTAACAAGCGCGAGGGAGGTCACCATTGATGTCAATGATTCCCAAGGTACTCTAGTACATTCCAACGAATGTGAATGGATGAACTGAAGTCGAACATCCATGGAATCATCCGATCAGAGGTCAATGATGTAAACCCACTGTCGAACGTGATGAGGCCTGCCATTGAGGCCTGCAGGTCCCAAAGTACTAATTGGTTTCTAAGTCTAGTTCCTGGATAATGTGTTGAAGTCGACATGAATAGACTCGTCGAAGGAGGGCCTTGATGTATTCCCCATCAACGACACGAAACATACACAGAGATGTAATTTGGTAGATCAAATGAACATGGACTGACACGAGTATTGAGACAAAATATTTGTGATGGTTGACTCTTGAGGCAGATGCTTCCCTTGAACACTGAGGCACAATATTAGAAACATGACATGGACCAAAACATGATGATGCAGTGGCTACTGTGACTTTCGTCGGGTGACCCAAAGGAGTAAGAAAAACTCAGAGGATTGGTTCAGTGCAGAGGTTCAACAGATTAATATGTGTGCAAAGACAAAGTGTCGTGTTCAAGGGCGACTCTAAGAGTTACTGGTAACGTTCTCAAAAACTTTTTGGCTTGCTTCCTTCAATTTTTCTCCCATCCAGATAGACGAGTACCTCTTTTTAATTTAACGAGATCGAGGAGGGTAACACATGCTCGATATAACTTGCCTTTGGTAAGTCCCTCTTCCTTTTTTTAACGAACTGGAAGAAGTAAGGGTTCGGTCCCATATGGGCCCTTCAATGTATGATTGTTTAACGAGTCCAGAGAAGGTAGACTCGATGGTTTTTCATATTTAGAGAGTCTGAAAACAACTTAAAGGTGAATCCAATGTTGTCCTTTTTCGCAATGTCAGTGTCACGAGGCCGAAAAAGAGATAAATTATCACTCAAAAGACACCCTTTCAAACCTTTTAACGAGTGGTAAAGGAAGCAAGATCACTCGACAATATTTTCACATTTAGAGAGTCTAAAAAGAGCTTAAAGAAGAATCCAGGGGGGTTCCTTTTTCGTGTATCCATACAGGTCCAAAAAAGAGATAAAATTTTACCCGTATGCATTCTCATGTATTTACGAGAACGAGAAAGGACAAAGACTAAGCTCGGTATGCCCCCAGCTTGAAAGCTAGTGGCATAACTCCAGAATGATCATCAAAGGCTGGAGACATGCCCTCCAAGATTCAATTCATTCACCGATTTTGAGGTAGTTGCCAATTTCTCTACTAGATGGAGAAAAAGGAGAAGGGTGGATGAAAAGAAGGTTCAAGAGAGGTGACTGTTTCATTTTTTAACGAGCTTGACACAAGAAAATAACTATGCTCAGGGTTTCGGGTTCAATCCCTAGATTGATGTTTCATTTTTTAACGAGCTTGCTACAGAGAGGAAAACTATGCTCGTGACCTCTGTTTCATTTTTTAACGAGCTTGCCAGAGAGAAGAGAAACTATGCTCATGGATTCTTCTTGATCATGGCTTCCAAGAGATCTTCGCTGGATGGAAGATAATCACTCTGGAAGGAACACATGTCGAGGGCCGCGACAGGGGTAAGGAGATCAGGCTCCAATAACCCTACCGAAGAAATCACCATGTCAACTACCGGATCCAAATCGTCGGAAGTCGAAGGCATGGGATACAACGCCACATAATTAACATGCGGTGGGGGTGATACTGTTGTCACATAAGAACCATTCAGGGAGGTACTCCAGTCAAGACCGATGAATGAAAGTTGGTTAATAGTCACAATTCTTCCATCGTGAGGGAAATATATCACACGAAAAAGAGTGGACACAATAGCTTTCATGGAATAGACATAATCCCGCCCAAGGAGTAAAGAGAAATCCAAGGGGTCTCGGACTAGAATTACATCAATAAAGACAGTTTTCCCTCCCAAAGTTACGGGAAACTGAGGAAGGGTCCCTAATGGTTGGTTGGTTCTTCTGTTAAAAGCTAATAGATTCTGTGTAACCGACGCAAGCTGCGGACAACCCAAAGCGTACCAAGCAACAAAAGACAAAATACTAACGGATGCACCTTCATCTATCAACGTTTGAGGAACGTCCCGACCACAAACCTGTACTATAATCTGGAAAGGAATGTGATAGGGAAGACGAGGTCTAGTTAGCGCACCCCAATCAAAAAGGATGGTCTCATTACTTGGAGGGGGTTTCACGGGAGAAGGAGGAATGCCCCCCGACACGGTAGATTTTGTATCAATGAGAAAAACATGGGTAGTATTTGGTTTACTCTCTAGAGGGAGAGTAGGATCGACCAATGATGGACTTGGATCGACCAATGGTGGACGTGGATCGACCACTTTGGCACTCTTCAGAGGAAGAGTGGGATTGACTGATGACGTAACCGAAGCAACCACTTTGGCACTCTTCGGATGAAGGGTGGGACTGACCAAGGAAGGGAATGGATCAGTCACTTGGGCACTCCTCAATGGAAGAGTGGGATTGACCGATGATGTAACCGGAGCAACCACTTGGGTTTCATTCTCCAAGGGGAGAATGGGGTCGACGGGTGGAAACAGATCGATCACTTTGGTGTCACTCTCTAACGTGAGAGTGGGATCGACCGAGGATAAAAATGGATCGACCACTTGGGTTACACTCTTTTGATGAAGAGTGGGGCTGATCGATAACATAACTAGATCAACTACTTGGGTTTGTGGTTCAATCGAGGAGGAAACTAGATTGACCATCTGATCAACCGGAATGACCGGGGATGGAACTGGATTGACCAGTCCATCAACTAACGATGGGTCGGGGGAAATATTACGATAACCTTTTGGAAGTTGAAGTTTTTCCAAAAGAGAAGAAGCCTCATCCATACGAGGACAAAGGTGAGAGTAATGATCATCTTTACATAACATGCAAGGGAACTTGACAATTTTCTTGTTCTTACCAACCTTAACATCACTAGTTGACGGGGTATCATCGACACGACCGACAGAGGCCGATGGCGTGAAGGAACACATTTCTAAGACCTTGGGAATACCAGGGAAATCCCTCAGAAAATGGTCACCCTTACAAAGATTGCAAGGGAATTTGGGTTTCAGATTCTTCATTTTAATCTTGTTGACCTCATCAACACTCCTATTACTATTAACAGTGGTTGGTTTCTTGGATCCAACATCAGATGTTGTTGGGGCCTTGGTCTTTTTCGTGCTCTTTTTCTTATTTTATTTTCATTTCTTCTTCTTCAGATCAACCTGGCTACTTGCTTTAGAGATTTCGCTAGGCGAAGAAGGAGAAATGGAAGGAGACTTAATGGGTGAAGAAGGTGAAAAGTCGACGTGAGGTTGATGTGTGGGTGGTGTACTAACATCTAAAGTATTAGGTGCAGCTGAAACATTGGGAGGATTCAAGATCACCAAAGTGGGGAATAACCAAACCTGTAAGCCGATGGTGAGTCCTGGAAGACTCAGTGTGGAAACATACGGAGGACCAAAGTTTCCAAAACAAGGAAAGGTGTAAGGTTCCCCGGGACAAGGGGTTCCTCCATTGGTACTCTCGGGATTCAATGCCATTAACACTAACTTGAACTAAGGTATACTAAGTAATACAACCAACACACGCTATGAATATGAGAAGCAATCAATCAAACAAACCTTCCCACGGTGAAACCACTAGTTGGTGATGAAATCCAATGCTACGAGATCAAAATAGGAAGGGTCAGGGATAGAGCGGGTGGATCAGTTACATTGGTGACCTTCTTAATGGACTTACGCCTTGGTGCAAGATTCCACGTAGTAATTGTGGATTTACCCTCCAAGGAGACCGAGTGAGTTTGACCAACGTCTGTTCTAGGTATAGTGAGACTTCCCTTCACCGTCACCTTGTGTAAGACCCTAAAGATTGTGGCTACTAAGGTCACCAACTCGCAGTCATCCCCTGGGTGGGTACAATCGACAGTCGAATCCGAATGTAAGGTCAGGGTATCTAGATCAAAATCAACTTGAAAGGATTCCACTCAACATTGTGGGTATACCTACAAGCAACCCCCATAATACGATCCGACTACTACAATCAGTCAAACCACGGAGGGATAATATCCATAGCTCTATCGAGTGCGACCTCGTGCGTAACCCCTCTATGAGAGGGGGATCCCAGAAAGCCTATATGACAATTGGATTTCACTCTCCCTACCAAAAGATACTAAGTTTATTTGACATCTTTGGAAAGTTATCCTTTCAACCTATTCCAAAGCCCTACACCTTAAAATAATGTAGGTTTGCTAACAAAGATGTAAAAAGTCTGATAAATTTTAGTTAAGCATTGATTTTAGTGGCTATTGTTTACTCAGAGGTGTATGAGAGTGAATACTTATGATATTATGACTCAGTTCCCAAAACATGCATAAGAAATGATAAGCAGACTTTTCTTTCAATGAATGTCTAATTTAAGGGAAGGAGAAGGATTTTCCTTTCACTTTCAAACACCAAGATGCAATGACCTCATGCAATAGTCCTCATAATGAATCCAATACAATGCTAAAATGTTTATATGTGACTGATGATTAGTAGATGTAAAGCTTCCTATTCTAATTGGACTTCAAGAGTCATGAGATTTAAGCAAACTGGAAGCAAGCTTCACATAAACAAAAAACACACCCTTGTTGCGATCAAACAAGAAAGAAAAAGCCAAAAAATCAAAAGGAAGGAGAAAGAGTTTGGACAAGATGACTCAAATATCAGAAAGAAAAGTAGAAAATACCTTTGAACCCCTTACAAAGTTTTCACTCATTCAGACAAATGAGAAGAAAATGACAAATTGCCTCCAAATCGTGAAGGACAAATTGCAAAGTAAGGACAAATGTCAAAAAATCCAAACAAAAGAAGATGAATCCTTAGAAAACAAGGTATTGAAGACCAATAGGAAGAAGTATTGAAGCACCAAGAAGCTGAGCAAGGGAAAAAACAAAGACTAGACTTCAGAAAAGACAATCCTGGAAGTTTTTTTTGCAGAGGAAAGGTTGGCGCTCTGGTGTAAGGGGCACCAGAGCGTTATAATGCTCTGTCTAATACCTTCAGGGAGTGATGGCACTATGATAACATAGGTAGGGGAGCGCCAGGCTTCAACAACTCATAAAAATTTCCAGAAAATAAAAAAATCAAGAACATTCAGCCAATCAGGGTGATCATGATGACACACAGAGGTAATCAAACCATTCTAATAATACAAAATTCAATGGAGAATATCAAATGAGTGGGAAAAGGGACAAGACAATATCTGGGAAAGGAAACACAAATAATATTTCCTCCCCAGTGGATTCGCCAATTTCTATTGTAGAAAAATCTCCCTGCGAACAGGTAGACCTCCTCTTGAGAGATAGACCCTTAACTCTAAGACATAAGGTGCTTAACATGGACACTGACTTCCTTTTAGATCTAATCAAGATGATGAAAAAAAGAGAAGGAGGAAATCATGTACCTTATGAACGTCATTTGTCCCTGCAAGGTATAGGATGTGCTTCGATCTTGAGTTCCTTGGTAGATCTTGCAAGACAAACAAAAGTACAAACAACTTCTTACTCTACTGAGATTAGCTAAAACATAGATCCATCTACTGTAGAGAAACTTATATTGAACAAGTACAAGTTTGAAAGAAACAAGCCAAGCATTGATTATATTGATGAGAACAAAGTGTTACTTACAACCATGGATGTTGTGCAACAGCTTCACCAAGCTCTCCTTGTCCAAACCCTTGCTTAAACAGTCCACACACAGAATGTTGATGCTCCAAATGACATCTTCCTCATGAGATCATAAGTTAGATTCTTCACATTTCTTTCCATCTCTCTTCAATACCACTTATGAGATCATAATTTTGGTATAATTCTCAATCTCCATTCCCCCCTTCCTCCATGGAAATCCCTCATTATATAAGATTGGGAGACTTAACCACCATGGAGAGGATCTCTCATCAGATCCACTAAGAAAGGGATATCTAAGATATTTAGGGAGAAAATATCTCTTAAGGATTTGGGGGAGGAAATATCTCTCAAGGATTTTAAGGAGGAAATATTTCAACCATCCATGAGATCATCCACCTTCCCTAAAAAATAGTAAACCAAATGTGAGGTGGATTCTCACACTTAATTACTTTCTTTTTCATGAATATTAATAATAATTCATGTGCACTTGATTCTCACACTTAAACAATTTCTTTTCCATGAATATTAATAATAATTCATGTGTACTTGGTATTTTGGCCTTCATGTAATATATCGCTCCTCCACATTGACTAGGGATTGTGACATAGGTTATTCCATGGTGTCAAAGTGTATGAGACACTTATATGACACTTTACGACACTTAGGGCAAGTACCTAGGTGTGCAAATTTCATTTGCAACACATACATAATTGATGTATGTATGGTGGTGACATATGGTTGAGTATTGAAATACTATCTTGGATGCATGGTACTAACCCTAGAGTGTGGATTGAGACATTTTTCTGTTGAAGAACAATGTTGGTTGTGACAGTGAATTTATGGCACTTTGGTTATGAGATATATCATGATGATGCTAGTTAGAGATGCCATTGATCTATTGAGGCACACTTCTAGTACATGTATTATTGGATGCTTAGTATTTACTGTAGTGAATGGTGGTTAAGGTTGATCTATTGGGATACATGGTTGATACATATTTGAGTTTCATTGATATATCTTATGATGTATTATTGGAAGCATATTTGTTGGGTATCTTGGTGAATACATTTGGAATGAGGATGGGCTACATAGTGGGACATGCAGTTGATGAGTTGATGAGGTGGTCATATTGTACATCATTGATGAGTCATATCTTGATCTATAGTTGATGCATGATTGGTACACTTTTGGTACATTGTTAGAGGCACCTACTAGCAATATGATTGACACATGTTTTATGGTATATATGACATAGATTCATGAGGACACATCTTGATTGTAGTTCATCTTGTTGTGGTATTGTTGCATGGTTGATGCACTTGCTTGGTACAGGTAATGATACATGATTGCTGCAATGATTGATGCACTCATAGATGGTATATGTATGTGGATGATAGTACTTGGCTAAAGTGCACCATTGGTATTACTTGTTTAGCATATACTTTGGTACATGATATATGGGATGATATAGTTGAGACACTTGATTGATTGAGATGGATGGTTATGGCACGGTGGAGGCATATCATGAGTGATATGACACTTGTTTGTGGCATATGGTTGGCATGTTGGTAGAGGCATATGGTTGATACACTTCATTGATGATATCTTATGGCATATTATATGGTATTGATGTACATGGTTGATGTACATGGATGTTGTGCATGATGGGCACACAATATGGCATAGGATGTACTTGATTGATGTTTTTTTTATGATTCTCTATTTCATTATTGACATATCTTTTGCTTCATGATGTATGGTATGGAACAAGTTTGATGCATGGACAGGTCCAAGGATTGTTATAGAAAGAGCGGTTGATCTATGTTCCGCTTGAGAAGTAGCATTTGCAGCAGAAGCATATTGCAGTGGTAGCATATTGTTCATATTGCAGAGAAGATAGGGGGAGACATACCCTTAGGGGGAGTCATTCTTCTTCCCATGATTCTAGGAGGAGATATTTATCATATGCATACTTGGTAAAATAGATTTATACTTGGAGAAAGAGCACAGAGGCATAGTTCCAGGGGGAGCATTGGTCATAGAGAGAACATGAGTGATATATATTCATCATTACATCAGAGTGATATCCCTTGTTCAAAAAGGGAGAGATTATTCAAAGGAAGATCAAATGCATTCAAGTAGAGAGAGCAACCCCAAGGAGAGAACTACCCTTTTCCATTGATGTAAAAGGGGGAGAGATAGTCACATTGATGTGATTGAGATGACTATTTATGTAGAGTAATGCCATGTCTACATGTTTCCATCAATGTTTGGTGTTGACATCAATGTTGGTATTGCCATCAATTCCAAAGGGGGAGATTGTTGGATCATGTTGTCATTGATGTCAAAGGGTTGATGTCAAAGTATTGATTAATTGATTGATTGATGTCAAATGATTGATTGATGTAAAATGATTGATTTATGTCAAAGGATTGATTGATTTCAAATGATTGATTGATGTCAAAGATTTGATGATTGATGTCAAAGGAACAATGTCTTTTCATAGCATATTGATGTAATATGTATTGCCCATGATGTGAATGGATAGATGAATATGAATCATAGTCACATGATATGATGCATAGATGAAGATGGATCAATGAGTTGTCATTGATATATGTTTCGTAGATGAAGATGGATTGATTTGTTGTCATTTATGGTTTGATTCATTCATGTATTGATCGTTTGGATCAAGTGATCATGCATGGAATCAATGATAAAGGGACAATGTCATAGTGATATATTGATGTAAATATGACTCATTATTGTCTTGATAAGAAGTACAAATGGATGAACTCCAAAGTGGTCCCCTTATGGTGAAAGCTCTCATGGGAAGACACTTTGCGGTTGATTTATACTAGAAGTATGGTTAGATAACCCATGCTTAAGTATGGAATAATGATATAAAGATCAATGAATTTGTCAGTGAAACTATCCTAGATGGATAGCGTTTATCATGCCATTTCCGGTGGTATGTGGAATGTCACATAACTCCTCACGGTTTGAGAGTTATGGCCTTACAAAGTTGGAGGACCCTCATATGTTGGCTTGAAGCCCCAAAAGGTCAAAGAAGTTAAAGTTCTCACAAAGAACAAATTATTTAAAAGTGAAGTGACAAAGTCAAGGAGGATTATTTAAATAATAAAATGAAGTGACAAAGCCAAGAAGGATTATTTAAATAATAAAGTAAATGGAGAACTTTCTAATTATGGAAAGTGGTTATAAGAGGGTTAACCCTAAAATTAGGAAAGTGGGTAAAATGGTCAAGTGGCTAATGGATATATGGACAAGTGGAAAATTGGCCAAAGTTGGACATAGGTGACTATGTGAAAAAAGTGGCTATGTGGATAAAGTGTCCTAGAAGATGGTTCTAAGGAAGCTACTTGGAGAGTATAAATAAGAGGCAAGGGTCTCTTGTGAAATTAATATCTTGAGCATATAGTGAGGATCTATTTTGAGAGAGATATTGATTGGAGGATCTCATGGACGCATCAAAATTTCCATAAGTCTGAGATCTTGACGACGAAAGTTTCAGAAGTTTAGTAAACCTAGTTTCTAAAGGAGTACGCGAGCAGCAATGTGCTAGAGAGCGTACATACGTGAGTTGCAATGAGCCAGAGCGTGTACACACATGGGTTGAAGGAAGACAAAGAACGTACAATTGAAGAAGTCATGAAGATTTGAGTGTAAGATGGTGCCAAGTTCTTGACGGTTGAAGTAAGTTTCAGATCTGAAATCTATGGGCTTAGATATGCCATAGAAACTCTAGTATGGTTACATAGTTTTCTTGATGGATACTCTTGCATATTATATGGTGAATTCTTGAAGAATTCTTGGTATGGTTGTTATGATTTGGTTTGTGTTGGTTGATGGAGTGAGCAACACTATTATGTTTCAGTATTGATATGATTGTCATAGTATACTTGCTACTTATACATGATTAAGTAGCATTCATATTGTATGATTGTGGAGTATGAGTAAGTTGTGGGAGAGCATGGATGGGTTGTGCTTGGTTCTGGTTCATATCATACAATGAATGACATAAGAGGATGTGACTGAGGGTTGCAGAGAATCTGAGTTTTCATGAAGAGAAAACCCTAAATACTCAGAAGGCAAACACATGTTATAGTACAGACAGGTCACGTACATACGCGAGATGTACTACCGGTAGGGCACGTGCATACGCATGCTGCACTACTGACAGGCCGTGTGCTTGTTGAATGATTAACATCTTTTGAGGATTGATTCCTCTTCTCAGTTGGTGCTGAGTTGTGTAAGTTGAGACTTGCATTGTAGAGTTGGTGCTCTTGTGGAGTTGTAACTCTATTTAGTTCTTGCTGATAACCCAGGGATTGTAGTCCGTAATAAAAAGAAAATTGTACATACATCTTGTGCTCTTTGTGTTCCTTGTGGTGATGAATTGTCAATGATATATGTTGATGATATATGTCCACATTTGACTGGTTATAAATGACAGTAATAAGTGATGAATAAATGGTGATTGCTAACTAAGGAGTTTTGTGAAAGGGAAGTTTGAAAAGGAGAACCACACTCATTCACCCCCCCCCTCTAAGTGTGGTCGGTGTGTCCAACAAATTCATCATGTAAAGCGTAAACCCTAGTTTTATTTCAAAGTACACAAATTGGTTTATAGTGCAAGTTTTAAGTTTGCATCAGCCTTTCTTCTTTCTTCTTTCAGGTTCTACATTGTATATACAATGTATGTGTGTCATAGTTGTGATGAAAAATCCCTCTTTTTTCGTTCATTGTTTAATCAACACCATAAAAATATTCCCTTTCAGTACTAGATGCGGGAATGTGTGTATTGTCGAACAAATTTTAAAAGGGACAATGAAAATACATTGTACTAGGACTAGACATGGGCAACAATGACCTGTGAATGGGGCCAATGTTGAAATTATTTCAAATTGTTTATGTATGCACTGAAATTTGACATGGATAGACTATTCACATGCCTTAAAGATATGGGAGGGTTTCTGGACTCAAATTTGACTCACACACTCACTTGTTTCCATTATCAATTCATCATGTAAACCTTAACCACAAAATAAAAGAACTCATATATTCCCCAATTTTTAATATAATCTCTCAATTAAATAACTCTTATAACCCCTAACTCATAATTCTCATCCATTGTGTCCCCATAATTGTAGCATCCCCGGCCTCACACGGGTCGGGGACATGCCACTCCTCAGACGCTTTACATAGCTCTGAAACCATCTTTGTAACATTCTCAACCTTCAACAGGCCAGTCCATGCTACTACTGAACACTCTTTCATGCTCAAATACCAATTTGTAATGTCCCCGACCATTCATGTCGGGCCACGCTACACTGGAGAACACATCCATTCTCTGTGTAGATCGTACTGTAACATACTTAGCATCCTAACTAAGTTATGTCTCATATAATTTTCTAACTGCATGCAATTAAAACATATGCACACACATAACTCTTGCGAACGATTAATATATATAAAACGTGAATAGAAAAATATGTTATGTAAATGCATGGATTCACATTGAAAAGCAGTAAACATATACATCCAACATATACATGCAATACCCATAAGCATACAGACAATTATAACCACGCATAGGATAAACCCATAAAAATAACACGTGAATAACAATGCAACATGTAAATTAATCACACAATTGACACTTATCTTTGTGAGAATATCACCAACTGCGTGCAGACCTTCCACGAAACTCCCAGCCTTATACCACAATGTTCATCACTCTCAACAGTGAGTCACCCCCAAGCTGGGACTAAACTCCACCCAGGTAAAGGGGTTCCTAACCAAGTTAAAGGCTCATGAACAATAGGAAATATTTCGTCTCAGGTGCTCACTCAACTAACAACCTACAGTCCCTCATTCCCCACATGCATGTCCCACCCAAGGAAGTGTGTCCCTTCTCTTCTCAACAGTCCCTCGGTTGCCCCACTTCCCTTCCAGGGCTTCAACAATAGGCCAGGTAGGAAGTCTTAGAGCCCTGCAGCTATAGTTCAACACCTTCAGGAAATCAATCCACAACAATTCTTTCACCTAGATAATTGCTCACGGGCTTGAAAACCTGCCTCTTCAATATCCCACAGGTCCGACAACATGCTTCTTCAATCCTGCTCCCAAGCTAACAATTACCCAACATAAGGCTCTGGGTATGGGTTCAGGTAAAGTCATGAAGATACAATGGATCATTCAATGGATGCAATATTCATGGATGATTGACTGTATATCTCAGTGATGGATGAATCAGGGAAATATGATAGTCCAAATGACAGGGAATATACCAAAATGAGCTAAGTCCCAACAATATGTATGCATGCCCCCAACTTGACACTTGTCATGTTGGAAGCTACTTTGGCCCACTTGGCCCCAACTTAGAACTTAGGATAACATAATTATCCATACTTTATGATTTAAGAAATATTAATATAATATTCCTTAACTTAGCCCCTTCCCTTTCCCTAACTAGTCGATTTTAGTCCCCCATCTCTTTTATCGTGGTCAGTCTGCACGCAACGATGTATCTTATATTAAATATGAGATATGTACAAAAATAGGCACGCTGGCCTTTAACATCTAGGCTCTCTGGCCCAATCAAAACATAAGCATCTTGGCTTATAATACTAGATCACCAGCCTATAAAACATATCAGATACACAAGGCTCCCTGGCCTCTACATCACACGCACTTAAGATGTTGCATGCGGTATCTCAGAATGTGCACACTTCCTCATTTTATTGCGCAGTACCTGCGCGCGCTACACCATGGAATGTGAATACCAAAATGATATCAAATCATCTCACCAACTTATGTACATTTATATTTACATTTACAATTGGGTTTGGCCTTAGGGATATTACAATCCCCTCCCCTTATTTATGCATTGTCCTCAGTGCATCATGTACCCATGTACAACTAAATTTCAAAATGCTCAAAAAGATGCGGGTATTCTGCCCGCATTGCATCCTCATGCTCCCAAGTAGCGTCCTCGGGACTATACCAGGTCCACTGGACCTTTACAAGTCCTATGGATCGATTCCAAAGCTGTTTGATTTTTCGGTCCAGAATGCGCATCGGACGCACTTGAAAAGTGCCTTCTTGCTCCACCTTAATCACATTCCAATCAATAACATGATTATCATCAGTTATATATTTATTTAGCAAGGATACATGGAATACATTATGAACATATATAGATGTAGGCAATGCAATCATATAAGCTACTGGGCCAATACTCTCTAGGATTTCAAATGGCCCACAATAGCGAGCTGCCAACTTTGAACAATTTCCCAACTTCAGGGAACTTTTGTTGGCTTTCACTTTCAAGAATACATGGTCACCCACTTTAAATTCCTAATGAGTTATGCCCTTATCAACATAGCTTTTCTGCCTATCTTGGGAAGCCTTTAAATTTTGTTTTATTTTCAACATTTGCTCTTCCATTTCCCTGAGCAATTTTGGCCCAACCACTACACTATCTGCTAGGTTATCCCAACTTACTGGCGTGTTGCACTTTCTACCATAAAGTGCCTCAAATGGGGTCATCTTTAGAGATGCTTGGTACCCATTGTTATAAGCGAACTCTACCAAGTGTAGGTAGTCTTCCCATTTTGATGGTTTATCCATCGCATACAACCTCAACATATCCTCAATCACTTGATTCACCCTCTCTATTTGTCCATTTGTTTCTGGATGATAAGTTATACTAAATTTCAAATTTGTTTCAAATCCATTAAATAATCCCTTCCAAAATTTCGAGGTAAATTTTGGATCTCTTTCAGACACAATTATCTTGGGTATGACATGTAACCTAGCAATTTCCCTCATATAAACATCAACAATGTTCGATGCCTTGTCAGTGAGCTTAACCGGAATAAAATGGGCAGCTTTAGTAAGCTTATCCACCACTACCATGATAGAATCATGTTGCTTGTTCGTTCTGGGCAGTTTGGTAATGAAATCCATGGTTACAAATTCCCATTTCCACTCAGGAATGGGTAATGGTTGTAGCAAACCAGTTGGGTGTCTATGCTCAGCCTTTACTTTTTGACATTCCAAACATCTGACAATAAAATCAACAACCTCTTTCTTCATGCTTGGCCAATAATATTGGCGCTTGACAGTTGCAATAGTTTTTTGATATCCTGGGTGCCTAGCATAAGGCACATTATGCATTTCCCTCAGTATCATATTTTTCAATTCCTGATAATTTGGTACATAAATTATGCCCCTGTATATGATAATTTCATCCTCATCCAGCTTGTATTATTCAATTTTCTGCTGCAAATTTTGCTGTAATTTTTCCACTAAATCCTTGTATTGTAAATCTGATTTGGCAGTCTCTATAATTTTGTGTTTCAAATCTGATTGATACATGCTAATGGTTGTAGCATGATCTCATGCACTCTTCTGTTGAGTGCATCATCCATTTTTTTCTCTTTCCCCTTGATATGCTTTATATCAAAGTCATATTCGCTTAGAAATTCTAACCATCTACTTTGCCTAGCATTTAAAGTTGGTTGATCAAACAAATATTTCAGACCATTGTGGTCTGTCCTCATATCAAACATTTTCCCCATGAGGTAGTGTCTCCATTTCCTCAAGGCATGTACTATGACTACCAACTCCAAATCATGAGTGGCGTAGTTTCTTTCATGCTCCTTCAGCTTCCTGGACTCATAACATATAACGAACCCGTTTTGATTGAGGACTCCACCAAGTCCCTCTTTACATGCATCTGTGCATACAATTAAGTATTCATTTAGGTCTGCTATCCTTAATATTGGAGCACTTGTTAATAATTGTTTCAAGTGTTGGAAACTCTTTTCACAATGCAATGCCCACTGAAACTTCACACCCTTTCTTTGCAATGAAGTGATTGGGTGTGCAATCTTTGAAAATCCTTCTATAAATATCCTATAGTATCCTCCAAGGCCCATGAATGATCTCACCTCTATCACATTCTTTGGCACTGACCATTCTCTAATGGATTCTATCTTCTCAGGGTCCACTGCTATCCTATCCTTTGAAATGATGCGCCCCAAATAGTGAATTTGTTTCTGGTAAAATGTGCACTTGCTTAATTTGGCATACAATTGATGCTCCCTTAATAATTGCAAAACCATCCTCAAATTATGTTCATGCTCTTCTTATGACTTCAAATATATGAGAATGTCATCCAAAAATACAATGACAAACTTGTCTAAATATTCTCAGAAAACACCATTCATTAAGCACATGAAAACAATTGGTGCATTTGACAACCCAAATGGCAACATTGTGAACTCATAATGACCATACCTTGTCCTGGAAGCAGTCCTGCTGATATCTTCCTCTTTAATCCTTACCTGATGATATCCTGACCTGAGATCTATCTTTGAAAAGATATTTGCATCCTTCAATTGATCAAAAATATCATCAATCCTTGGCAGACGATACTTGTTCTTTACAGTCACTTTATTCAACTGTCTGAAATCAATGCACAATCTTAATGTTCCATCTTTATTCTTCACAAACAAGACTGGGGCACCCCAAGGTGACACACTTGGGCGTATATACCCCTTCTTCAGAAGCTCTTCAAGTTTCATTTGCAACTCCTTCAACTCTGGTGTACTCATTCYGTAAGGAGTCTTTGATACTGGAGCTGCTCCAGGTATTAGATTTATAGAGAAATCAATGTCCCTCCTTGGGGGTAGTCTTGGTACCTCCTTGAACACATCTTCAAAATCTTCCAGTACTGCATAATCTTCCAAATTTGGCACCTTATCTCTAGGTGTCTCCGCCAAATGAGCTGCAAATATTTGACACCCATTTCTGTAACATTTCTTTAGTTGCAATGCTGAAATCTATCTAATGGCTATTGCTCTGGGAATTCCCTGCACTTTCCTTAGTTTCCCTTCCTCATCCAAGAAAGTAAATGATTTTTTATGGCAGTCTAGGATGGAATGTTGTTGATCCAACCAATCCATCCCAATTAGACAGTCATAGGAACCTAAAGGAAAGATGTTCAAATCTGCCTGGGTGTTCAGTCCATTCAAGTCAATAAGACATGACTTAACCATCTCATTAACTTTTCTTTTGGCCCCTGTGGCCAGCTGCACCAACCAAGATTTCCCATGCTTTCTTCTTGGAAAATGAAAACTTTCCACCACCTTAGGATCTATATAACTATGAATAGCTCCTGAATCAATTAAAATAACAATGGTTTGGTTGTTGATCATACCTTCCACTTCAATCATATGTGACTGATATTCTGCTTGCTTGTTGTCCAAGGCTGCATAGATCCTGGGTATCTTTCTGCCCATGTCCTCCATTGTTTCAGCTTGTTGTACATTATGAATAGTCCTCCCTTTTTCACCTCTGTGAGGACAATCTCTCAACATGTGATCCCCTTTACAACCCCAACATTGAATAGGTGGTCGCCTTGGCCTTTGACTTCTTGTGTCCATCGTTCTGGGTTTCTTAGGAGTTTTTTGTCCCTGTGGACTATTTCTAAAGAATGGTGGCTTAGACCCTTCTTCCTTTGATCCATATTGAATCTCTTTTGGTCTTCCAAAGCTTTTTGGAATGTTGGACTTGATTTTTGTTGATCATATAGGCATTTAGCTCGCATTATGGTCTCCTCCAATGTCTTGGGATCATCATACTGTATTTTGTCACTAATGAATGATGGCAATCCACTCAAATACCTTTGAATTTTGACTATCTCATCCTTGATGAAAGAGACATACTTCAGTAGTTCTAGAAACCTTCTGTCATATTCCTCAATTGTCATACTCCCAAGATTGAGTTCAAATAACTCTTTCAGTTTCTTGTCATAGTATCTCTTAGTCAAGTATTTATTCTCAAAATACTTCTTGAATCTTCTCCAAGTAACACTTTTGTCTTTGATGTGTTGCACCTGCACAATCTGATCCCACCACATGGATGCTTTTCCTTTGAGTTGATAGATGTAAATTCTACCCTCTACATGAGAGGAATAATTATTCAATTGAAAATACTTTCTCATTCCCAACATCCATGTCTCTGCATCTTCATCCTATCTTGTGCTCATCATCAAATGTAGGAGGTTTGATTTTGTTCATTTCTCCTCGTAGTTCATCCACCCCAGACCTCTCGTACTTTCTAACAGGGGATGGACTTGAGCTGTTGTGTGATATCTTACGGGAATTCGTCAGGGAGTGGTGGTGATGCCTGCTAACACTTCTTGTTTTTCTTTTCTCATCATGAGACTTGTGACTTCCCAATTTTCTCGAGCCACTCTCCTTATCCAATTTCTTTTCTATTATGTTCAAGCTCTCCAATAACTTCATGTTGAATTCATCCTGGTGCTCCTTGTCTCTTATAATCCTTTCATTATCATCTTTATGGCTTTGAACATCCTTCTGTAAATTTTTAATGGTCTCTGCCATATTTATGTTTTCATCCCTTTCTTCACTATGTCCATTGGAGTTGGTTCCTTCCATGCTCAAATGGACATCCATCCCTCTGACTTCATATTCCTGGCTGTAATTTCCTGGTGCCTCTTCCATTACTCTGGACTCTAAATTGATCTTGATTTGATCTAGTTGTTGTTAACTCAACAAAATGTGCAGCCAATGAAACTTCTCAGATTGACTGTTTCAACAATTTTATGAAAACAATATGAACCATTTTGGTTCTATAATTTATCAGAAGTCTTTCTTCTGATTTCCTGAAACATTGAATTCCCAATCAATTTTCTGGGTGGATAATTATATTCCATTGTACAATACCTTTCCAACGCCTGCTCACATGCTCAATTCTTAGTCTTGAGCAGAAAGTTATGGCTTCATGGAGCTAGTCAGGGTCTTATAGTTTACCCTTCACTGTTTCTGTTGTTCGTCCCCCTTCAAACAACTTCATGCGCACAAATTTCAATCTATGCTCTTGTGTTTTCCATGTGCTGCAACATCACAGTTAAATCGTGCTTCGTGCACTTTAAAACCACTGTGTATCACTTCTTTGTCGCGCCAATAATATGCACACACTTTGTGTCGCGCGCCAATAACTACCGTGCGGAGTTTTGGTTCTTGCACTATTACCCGTTGCGCATTTTTTGTATCGTGCATTGATATTCCACATGCATTTCTCTCTATGCATTGCACCGTGCCAAAGTTCAATATGCCCCCACCGCGCACAATTATATGCGCACACCATTGATTACACTGTCGTGAGACAACTTATACTCATACTGTGCGCACATCAGCCAAACTCCGATGTGCTTTGCAATACTGTGCACACCACATGCACTATTACTATGTGTGTGTACACCGCACAATGCTAAATTTAAAGCGTGCATCCGTACACAATATTCTTTCGCACGACGTCACAATTTACCGCGCGCACCTGCACGCTAACATTTTCCGCACGGTACCGCAATTTAGCGTGCGCACCAACATGACATTATCTTGCCGCGCAGTGCCAAATTTTAACTATCACATGCTTTTCACTGCACATCATGCATTTTTAGTGCGCCACCTGTGCACATTCACCTTTATGTGCATCCAATCCTCGTGAATTCTGCTCCATCTGTCATGGCTTCACTGTAACTTCAAATTCGACCAATTCCAGGTTCAAATTTGCCAGGACATATATTAACTGAATAATATCTCATTACTTGACCGAATTTCTCCATTTTCTCATGAATTTGATCATAGAAATTGGGGCTTTTCCCCATTTCCGCTCAGTTGTTGTTACTTTTTTGCATGGACGCTCTACAACTGAAATTTCGTCACTTCGAATCAAATCCTTTGTGACATTTTGCTTCAACTCAACTTACTCGACCCATTCAGGCTCAGTGCTGAAAACTGAAGCTTTGATACCAATTTGTAGCATCCTCGACCTCACACAGGTCGGGGACATACCACTCCTCAGACGCTTTACTTAGCTCTAAAACCGTCTTTGTAACATTCCCAACCTGCAATAGGCCAGGCCATGCTACTACTGAACACTCTTTCATGCTCAAATACCAATTTGTAACGTCCCCGACCATTCATGTCAGGCCACGCTACACCAGAGAACACATCTGTTCTCTATGCAGAACGTACTGTAACATACTTAGCATCCTAACTAAGTTATGTCTCATATAATTTTCTAACTACATGCAATTAAAACATATGCACACACAGAACTCTTGTAGAAGCTTAATATATATAAAATGTGAACAGACAAATACGCTATGTAAATGCATGGATTCACATTGAAAAGCAGTAAACATATACATGCAATACCCATAAGCATACAGACAGCTATAACCATGTATAGGATAAACCCATAAAAATAACACATGAATAATAATGCAACATGTAAATTAATCACACAATTGACACTTATCTTTGTGAGAATATCACCAACTGTGTGCAGACCTTCCACAAACCTCCCAGCCTTAGACCACACTATTCATCACTCTCAATAGTGAGTCACCCCCGAGTTGGGACTAAACTCCACCCAGGTAAAGGGGTTCCTAACTAGGCTAAAGGATCATGAACAACAGGAAAGACTCTGTCTCAGGTGATCACTCAACTAACATCCTACAATCCCTCATTCCCCACATGCCTGTCCCACCCAAGGAAGTGTGCCCCTTCTCTTCTCAACAGTCCCTCAGCTGCCCCACTTCCCTTCCAAGGATTCAACAACAGGTCGGGTAGGAAGTCTCAGAGCCCTGCAGTTGTAGTTAAACACCTTCAGGAAATCAATCCCCAACAATTCTCTCACCCAGAGAATTGCTCACGGGCCTGACAACCCACCTCTTCAATATCCCACGGGCCTGACAACATGCTTCTTCAATCCCACTCCCAACCTAACAGTTACCTAACAGAAGGCTCTGGGTACGGGTTCATGTAAAGTCATGAATATACAATGGATCGTTCAATGGCTACAATATTCATGGATGATTGACTGTATATCTCAGTGATGGATGAATCAGGGAAAGATGATGGTCTGAATGATGGGGAAGATACCAAAATGAGCTAAGTCCCAACAATATGTATGCATGCCCCCAACTTGACACTTGTCATGTTGGAAGCTACTTTGGCCCACTTGGCCCCAACTTAGAACTTAGGATAACATAATTATCCATACTTTATGATTTAAGAAATATTAATATAATATTCCTTAACTTAGCCCCTTCCCTTTCCCTAACTGGTGGAGTTTAGTCCCCCATCTCTTTTATCGTGGTTGGTCTGTGCGCAGTGATGTATCTTATATTAAATATGAGATATGTACAAAAACAAGTGCACTGGCCTTTAACATCTAGGCTCTTTGGCCTAATCAAAACATAAGCATCCTGGCTTATAATACTGGCTCACCAGCCTATAAAACATATCAGATACACAAGGATCCTTGGCCTCTACATCGCGCGCACTTAAGATTTTGTGCGCGGTATCCCATAATGTGCACACTTCCTCATTTTACTGCACAATACCTGCACGCGCTACACCATGGAATGTGCATACCCAAATGATATCAAATCAGCTCACTAGCTGATGTACATTTATATTTGCATTTGCAATTGGGTTTGGCCTTAGGGATATTACAATAATAGAACCCCTACACCTTGTAAATGTTAGAGCCCCTAAACCCTGTAAAACCTAATCTTCAATCACAAACACACACAACCCATAATCTCCTATCCAAATAACCCTTAACTCCCAACTTTTAATCCTTATAACTTCTAATGAAAAAATGAATATTAAGTATATTTACCCTAATCCATATAACATGTAACCACTAATCCATGTTACTTATACTAGCCATTAATCCCATGACCACTAACCATCAAAATATATATAATTTATATAAAACATTTATTCTTACAATCTATGATCCTTAATATTGAGAAATTAAAACTCCTAAACTCTAATACTAATGAGGCTATAACAACTAAAAATTATAATTACCACTATAACCTTTCACACATAACCCTTATAATTACCACTATAAACTGATATAAACATAATATCCCTTATAACCCCAAACCCCTAACACTTTTATCTTTTAACGTTATTCCATATAACCCTTTTATATTAGTAACCATTATAGCCCCTAATACCTATAACAATTATAACCCCAAACCCTATACAACATCTAATCTAACTGATATCCCCTCCAACTTATAACCTTTATAAGTATCACCACTATCCCCATAACATCTACCTATTATAACCATCGTCACCCCTAACCTCTAAATCCTTAAAAAACATAAATAATAACCCATAATACTTAAATTTCCTAACCCCTAACCCTTATAACACCTAATTGTTGCAAACCCTAATCCATATAACCCCTAACTACTAGCATATAACCCTTAATCTCATATCTCCTAACTCGTAAACTCTAACACTAATAACCTCTTACACCTAACCCCTAATGTTGATAGACCCTAACACTTATAACTCTTAAACCTTATAAACATTAAATTTCATTATCATTAATGATTAGAACATGTATATTCATCAATCCCTACCCTCTATAACCCTTATCCACTATGACCCCTAACCACAAAACCATAGAACTCATCTCTTCCCTAATGTTTAATATTATAATCTCTCACTTAAATAACTCTTATAACCCCTAAGTCATAATCCTCATCCATTGTGTCCCCATAATAGAACACCTACACCTTGTAAATGTTAGAACCCCTAAACCCTATAACACTTAATATTCAATCACAAACACACACAACCCATAATCTCTAATCCCAATAACCCTTAACTCCCAACTTCTAATCCCTATAGCTTCCAATGAAAAAATGTGTGTCCCCATAATAGAACACCTACACCTTGTAAATGTTAGAACCCCTAAACCCTATAACACCTAATATTCAATCACAAACACACACAACCCATAATCTCTAATCCCAATAACCCTTAACTCCCAACTTCTAATCCCTATAGCTTCCAATGAAAAAATGAATAATTGTATTTACCTTAATACATATAACATGAAACCACTAATCCATATTACTTATACTAGCCATTAATCACCATGACTACTAACCATCACAATATATATAATTTATATAAACCGTTTCGTCCTACAGTGTATCACCCTTATAACCATGTCTTATACCTTCTAAATTTAATCCATATGACCCCTTTATCTTCTTAACCATTATAACCCCTAATGCCTATGAGAATTATAACCCTAAACCCTATACAACATCTAGTATAACCAATATCCCATCCAACTTATAACCTTTAGCAATATCATCCCTAACCCCATAACACCTACATATTATAACCATCATCACCCCTAACCTCTAAACCCTTATAAACACACAGAACCAGTAATGCATACTTAAATTACCTAACCCCTAACCCATGTAACACCTAACCATTGTAAAACCTAATCCATATAACTCTTAACTACTAGCATATAACTCGTAATATCATATCTCCTAACTCATAAAACCAACACTAATAACCTCTCACACCTAACCCTTAATGCCAATAGACCATAAAGTGTTTAACTCTTACCCATATAATGCCTAAACCTTATAATCATTAACTCGTATTATCATTAATTCTTAGAGCATATAGAACATATATATAACCCCCGCTCACTATAACATTGTACCACTAACGCATATCAACCCATAATATAACCTTAAATATGTAAAAACCTAAACCCCTATGACCATGAATCCATAGCACCAAACATGTATAATTTATCACTCTAATCCTTAATTGATAACACCTATAACCCCTAACACCTATTACATGTTTAATTTTCACCCATTTGGATATGACCCTTAACCTCTATATCTCTTATTCCATAACACTACAACCCATAACCACTATAGTCCCTCAAAACTAACCCCTAATCTCTAATCCATTTAATTTTTATCACCCCCAACCATTATGACCCTTAATGTAAGAAAAGAAACATTATGACCCCTAGTGATTATAAGCCCTAACCCTTATCATCACTTAAACACTATAACCCTTTTAATTTTCAACACTCGCAACCCTTTAACACTTATAACCCCTAAAATATATAAGTCATAGCACCAATAAATATTGACTATTATATCCCAGCTTAAACCTTATAACTTAACCACTATCCTTTATAACTTAACCCCTATAACCCCTTACCTCCAACATGCATCAGTGGTAATTCTTAACTCATATAACACACTACATTTTTACTCTTATAACACATATTTGTTGAACTCTATAAGTTATCATCTCTAACCCTAGAACCATTATAGCCATTATAGCCCTCAAACCATATAACCATTATAGCCCTCAAACCTTATTACCCCTAACAATTATCCTTTCCAAACCATAGAGACTAACTCTTATAGACCCTAATCCTTCTAAAGTATATAACTTAACACTTATAACCTTAATCGTCAACACATAACCCCTAACCCCTTTAACTAGTACCAATATAACCCCTTTCTCATAACCCCTTATAAACCCCAACCCTTATAACATTGAATCCATATAAATCCAAACCCTAAAACAATAACCCCTTCAACCTATAACTTATATCCCTAACGCCTCACCCATATAACCCCATTAGACCCATATCACCTAATTCTTAATAGTGATAACTCGTATAAGTATTAACACTTATATTATGTAAGTCCTTTAACTAATATCACCATAACCCATGCAACTCATAAACCTTTAACCTCTATTGTTTAGAATCCTTATAACCCATAACACCTCATCTTTATCATTAACTTAACTTGTAAATAGTATAACCCCTTACTCCAAAATTCCTTTAACCTCTATATTCTAAAACCCTTAAAGCATGTAACCTCTAATCACTTCAACCCATATTTTCTTCAACCTCAATAACTCATTGCCTCTTATCACTACCTTATGTGCCATATAGATACTTTGTGTGCCATATAGATACATCACACACTCAATCCCCAACAAATTTTAAAAGGAACACACTCGTATAATGCCTAAACCCCAACCTACATATAATTTATATTAATTATATTTATATTTATAATTTATATAGAATTTATATATTTATATTATATTTTGTTATAATTAATATAATATATATTATATTGTTTAATATAAAATAAAAAAATATAACAAAACTTAGAACAAAACCAAACCTGTTAGCCTAAAGTGTGAGCGTCGACAAAGCCTGATACCTTAGCTAGTTGACCACAGTGTGAGCATAAGAGGACATATATGGATACCCTATCTAGCCGGCCACAGTGCGACCGTAAGAGGAGAGAGTCGGACACCCTAGCTAGCTAGCCATAGTGCGAGTGTAAGAGGAGACCCTAGCGACAGAGGATACACTAGAGGATAGTGTGAGTGACATATGTTACACTAGCTAGCCTACAGTGCGAGCGACAGATTCAGATACCCTAGCTAGCCCACAGTGCGAGCGAAAGAGGATACCCTAGCGATAGAGTACATGAGCAATGTCACCAAAATCAATAATTTTTCTTTAGGAATATTTGTTTGCAAGCTCGTTTATATTCACATTAGCAAGTGGTGTACGCTTGGAAATACACATTCTCTATTATTCAAATAAATTTAGAGATTTGTGTTTAAATAATAAGACCTATAATGAAACATTGGATGTCACCTTCAACCCAATGCAAGCTGCCTCCAATGCTTCAGTTTGGGTTAAATTCCAATTTTCACCTCTAAAATTGTGTGAAGAAGATTTGTAAGCCAATATGAGAGAAACTCCTCAAGTGTATCAAGGATCCATCATAGCCCATGAAGGAATTATAACCATTGGAATAGTGCTAGCAAATAAACCCCATTTGAACACTAATATGCATCTTGTGTAATCCAGTAATAGAGGATAGCATAATTCCTTAGAAAAGAATCTTGATATAAGGCATGGACCAAATTAATCAACAATAAAGCTCAACATGAACCTAGAATGGCAACACAATACCTAAGGATCTAAGATGACATATATAAAGAAGGTTAAATGAAAAATAACACCTAAACCATGAGGCCATCCTATAAAAAGGGTATTTTAACAAAGATTTACTTATATAGATACACCCAATATTTGGTGCACTTTTAAATATTAGTCATATGTGACTTCTAAAAATTTGTGACATGTTCATCTAAGAATGAGGATTCTTGTCCAACTTTGAATCCCTCTCTTACTATAAAATTATCGCTCTAAATTGATAATTCAAACTGCACTATGAAAAATAAGAGAACATATTCTCATTAGATGACAATACATAGTCCCTTCAAGATGAAATATTCAAGTTGATTCCCCACTCCTAGGTTCAAATCCCTCAAAGGCATGTTTAGCTACTTGTCGGATGTCTTTCCCATGAGAGAAAACTACATCAAATGGTTGGGCCAAGTGCAATTCCTTAGCAACGTCTTTAGAAAAATAGATAACCCCCACCTGCAACTTCTTAGAAGAAGGGTTTTTCCTCTGGTGTTGTATGTCATTTGTGCTTCATTGTAATTCTCCTAGATTGGAGAAAAGCATGCTTGTCCCATTGTCATAATAGGGCGCATCTATTATATATATTTAATAAGGTATTCCCTTTTAGCATACCCTTATATTTGATTGCTATTGATATGGTAATTCCCTTTTAGATATGGTAATGTTGGTGGAGCCATAGATTAGTAAGCCAAATGGAACAACAATCATCATCAAGTGGCATTGATCCTGGGGGATTTATCCTTCTTGGAGGTTTGTTGATGGTCATATCCTATCACCTCACTATATGGGTTTAGTAGTATGTTTACTACCACTATCCTTGTAGTGACAAAGTAGGTGTGTTTATACACTAACCCTTTTAACAATTGAAATGAAGATTGTCTTTCAAAGATAGACGATTGACCACTAACAACTCTTTATGCATGGATMTTGTATAGATATAGATTTATAGAAACTCCTTTTGGATAATATCGACTTAGAGGTTTTCAAATGTTCATAGAAATAGGTGCTAGACTTTCAGCATGAACCTTTTATGCATAGAAACAATCATGAATATGATCATTAATATGATCAAATTAGGGAAAGCAAGAAGACAATAATAAGACATAGATTATCAACAAGGTAGAAAGAAGTAGACTCTAGCTACTATAATCAATTGGATAGAAAAATAGATCTTTCAAAAATGCCCAAACCATGTAAATGAAATTTCTTTACTGGATGTGAGGGAATAGGATCAATATGAAATTCAAATCACTCAAAATGAAATTTTAATGAAAGATCTATATTTGGTATTATTACAAGAAACAAACATGTTTAAGACAAAACTTCAAAAAGTATATCCTTCCTCCTTCCACTCCTCCTTCACCCATGGAATCTACCCCTTATTTCTCTTTTTCATCCAAGATCCCTTAGGCTAGAATTCCTATCCTTATTCGTAGGGAACTCCATCCAACTAATTTTCCATTTGATGGTTATTTCTATGTAGTCTTACCCATCTCTTTCTCCTCCATTATCACCTTTATATTCTTAGGGTAACACCTACTCTCCTTGTTTTCTTCCCCTCTTCCATTTTTCTAGTCCGCTAATCATAGCCTATCATACCTTTATTATTCATGTCTCTTGTTTACCTTATCCTTAAGATGCCTAGGGAAAGGTTTTCAACTCTTCCTTGTGTTATCTTTTCTCTTATTGACCACCTATTTCCTCGATCCGTTCATCTTTGATTATATCCCTTAAGTTCATTGTCTTGAGTAGGGATGAATTCAAGATGGCATTCCTTAGTTGAGACTAGTCACCACTCCCTTGCTATCTTCCCTAAGAGGTTATATTTGGTGGTTGCATCATGTATACTATAATTATAATGTCACCTTCATTTCCATGAAATTTCCTTCCTCTCAACGCTCTCCTCCTACCTTCGATGGTGCTTAATTAACATTGTTTCCTTATGTTCCTTTTCCATCCTCGTGCTAACATATTCACATCATGATTTCAACGGTGCCTTTATAGAATCAATTGCACATGCCCTCACTAATGTCACCTTACAATTAATAGTAGTGCCTTCAATGGTTCCTTTCCAAAATATTGATAATATCACCTCACTATCATCAATGCCTTTGATGGTTAATTTTAACATCATCACTTCATTTCTTCATTCATGTCACCTCATGATAATTCCACCTCTAATGCCCTCACTAGTTGTAGGCTAGCATTTCCAAATTTAACCCTCCCTCATAATAGTTGGTTCCTCTCACCTCTCTTTCCTTCACTAGTTCAACCCTAGTGTGGTATCCTCTCACCTCTTGCCTCCTCTCTCTTTCACCTTTGCTTGAATGTTGTGCTCTAATGGTAATTGTTGTCACTATCCCTTCCCTACTTAAGGAAATTTGTTAACCTTTGTTTTGTAGGAACATATATTTATTGGGTACTAAGATCACCATGTTTACACTTCTTATGTCTTGGCAAGGTTAATAATTTCCAGATAACATAAAAAATTGAAATCCTTATGTGACATTCCTCTTATGAACCAAGGATTTGTATCATTTTTTCTTTATTACATTGTTCTTTTTAGTGTTTGACGCGAACATGTTTATTCACAACATGTGGGTTCATAATTAAAAAAAAAAAAAAACTTTATGAATGAATGTGATAAGATATTGGTCAACAAGGTGAATCCCCCGTAATCCTTATGAGTATTTAATATGTGTATGGTGGTATCTATAATCATACAAGTTTACTATGTTAGAACATTTGATTCAATGTTGTATAGGTGTACTAAGTGAACTATGGCATTTGCATCATATTTTTAAAATTTGGGTCATTTTGCTTCCATTTATTTGGATAATTAGCTCATACTTTTTTTCATTAGCAGTGCACACATAGTATTCTATCAAGAAATTATTTATTTTCTTAAAACCTCTTGCTCCTTCCCATAGCTAGTTTTCATCGAAGTTGAAATTATTGCATTTCATTTTCCTCTTGCATGGTTTAAATAATCGAGTCGAAATGCCACCGGTTTCACGACCACTCCTTTGAGTAAAAACAGCCTAAAATCAAGTGCTAATTAAAATTTATGTAGCAAATTTTCTAGGGATCTTCAAAACCATCTTAGCTTAGGTGTAGAGCTTTGGAATAGGATTGTGAGAATAACTTTCCAAAGCTGCTAAACAAACATAAATCTTTGAGTTAGGGAGTGAAATCTAGTTGTTATATCACTAACTTTGGGAAGCCCTTCTAACACAAGGGTCAAGCATGAGGTCGCATTGGGGCCAACATAGTAATCAACCTTGCTTTGTTGGTCTCGGTGTGGACTGTCCCCCCTCTTCTTTGGTATAGTAGGTGGTACCATAGAGGCCATAATATTTTAGACTTCCTACCCAAGGTGACAACACAGGGAAGGTGGTGTTGTACTTGGGATCGACGTTGGCTAGACTCACTCAGAATCCTTGGAGGGTTTCCCACTGCTCGGTGAGGTAACTTGCACCAGGGCATTAGTTCATTAGGCAGGTTGTCAATGTAACTTTCCCACCTGTCGAAACGCAGCCCCTTCAGGCATCGATCCTGTGATGTTGGGTTCCATCACCAACTAGCGCTTCTTTGTGAGAAGGTTTGTTTGCATGCTTGAATCCTAGATTAATTAGCGTGTGTTTTTTTTTCTCCTTAGTTGGCCTTAGGATTGAGTTTGTGTCTAATGGCATCAATTCTTGGGTAATTCCTCATTTGATCAATACAAAATATGGATACCATTAAAATAAAAGGGAATAAAGAGGTAACCAATAGCTCATACCTAACTTACATCTTATAATTCTTCAACATTGTTCTTTACACTTAGTGCAACAAACACCAAATGGAATGATTTACACAAGGTCATGACCAACAAAGCTCCATTTAATGAAAATGAGCAATGTGATTGGAGAATTCAAAATGTTATCATAAACCCACATCTCACATATTTGTACATGCACAATAGATTCACAATCTTTCATCATGTTGTCATTGATGCCAAAGGATTGATTGATTGATATCAAGGGATTGATTCATGCCAACGGATTAATTGATTGATGCCAAAGGAACAATGTCTTGTCATAGAAAACTGATGTAATATGTATTGTCCTTGATGTGAATAGATTGATGTCAAGTGGAATCATAGTCATATGATGTCATGCATAGATGAATATGGATCAATGAGTTTTCATTGCTATATGATGCATAGATGAATATGGATCAATGAGTTTTCATTGATATATGATGCATAGATGAAGATGGATCAATGTGGTTTCATTGATATATGATGCATAGTTGAATTGATGAAAAGATGACTCATTATTTTCTTGATAAGGATTACAAATGGATGAACTCCAAAGTGGTTCCCTTATGGTGAAATCCCTCACAGGAAGACACTTTGTGGTTGATTTATCCTATAAGTTTGGTTAGAGAACCCATGCTTAATTGTGGAATAATGAGATGCAGATCAATGAATTTGTCAGTGAAAATATCCTAGATGGATAGTTCTTGTCAATCCATTTCTGGTGGCATGTGGAACATCACGTAAATCCTCACAGTTTGAGAGTTATGGCCTTACGAAGTTGGAGGACCCTCATATGTTGGCTTGAAGCCCCAAAAGGTCAAATAAGTCAAAGTTCTTGCAAAGAAGGAGAATTATTTAAATAATAAAGTTAAGTGGAAAAATCAAAGAGGATTATTTAAATAATAAAGTGAAGTGACAAAGTCAAGGAAGATTATTTAAATAATAAAGTAAATGGAGAAATTTCTAATTATGGAAAGTGGTTAACCCTAAAAAGAGGAAAATGGGTTAAGTGGTCAAGTGGCTATTCGATACATGGACAAGTGGAAAATTGGGAAAAGTTGGACAAAGTGACTATGTGGAAAAGGTGGCTATGTGGACAAAGTGGCCTAGAAGATGCTTCTAAGGAAGCTACTTGGAGAGTATAAATAAGAGGCAAGGGTCTCTTGTGAAAAACATCTCTTGAGCATATCCTGAAGATATATTCTGAGAGAGAGTGTGGTTGGAGGATCTCATAGACACATCAAATTTTCTGTAAGTCTAAGATCTTGACAGTGAAAGTTTTGAAAGTTCATAAACCCTAGTTTCTGAAGGAGTATGCGAGTAGCAGTGGGCCAGAGAGCATACATATGCAGGTTGCAGTGAGCCAGAGCACATACACTCATGGGTTGAAGGAAGACAGAGCGCGTACAGTTGATGAATTCATGAATATTTGAGTGTGAGTTGGTGCCAAGTTCTTGACGACTGAAGCAAGTTTCATAACTGGATTCTGTGGGCTCAGATCTGCTATAGAAACTATGGTATGGTTACATATTTGTCTTGATGGATAATCTTGCTTATTGTATGGTGAATGCTTGAAGCATTCTTGGTATGGTTGTTGTGATTTGGTTTGTATTGGTTGATGGAGTGAGAAGTACTCTTATGTTTCAGTAATGATATGGTTTCCATAGTATATCGGTTACCTATGTTTGAGTAGCATTCATATTGTATGGTTGAGGAGCATGAGTATAAGTTGTTGGAGAGTATGGATATGTTGTGATTGGTTTTGGTTCAGATCGATTAGTGAATGACAGAAGTGGATGTGACTAAGGGTTGCAGAGGATCTGAGTTTTCATGGAGAGAAAACCCTATTTGTTCATAAGCACACACAGGATGTAGTACAGACAGACCACATGCATACAAAAGTTGTACTACTTGTAGGGTACGTACATATGCGTGTTGCACTACTGACAGGTTGTGTACCTATTAACAGATTGGTATATGTTGAGGATTGATTCCTATTCTCAATTGGTGTTGAGTTGTGTAAGTTGAGTCTTACATTATAGAGTTGTTTCTCTTGTGGAGTTGTAACTCTATTCATTTGTTGTTGATAACCCAAGGATTGTAGTCTGTAATAAAAAGAAAATTGTACATACATCTTGTGTTATTTTTGTTCCTTGTGATGATGACTTATTGATGATATATGTTGCTTCTATATGTTGTTGATGTATGTTCAAATATAAATGGTTATAAATGACAACAATAAGTAATGAGTAAATGGTGATTGCTAACAAAGGAGTTTTTTGAAGGGAAGATTGAAAAAGAGCCCCACACTCATTCACCCCCCCCCCCTCTAAGTGTGGTCAGTATGTCCAACAAGACTCACTCGGAATTCTTGGAGGGTTGCCCATTGCTCAGTGAGGTAACTTGCACCAGGGCATTAGTTCATTAGGCAGGTTTTCAACGTAACTTTCCCACCTGTAAAAACGCGGCCCCTTCACGCATCAATCCTTCAATGTTGGATTCCATCACCAACTAGCACTTCTTTGTGAGACAGTTTCTTTGCATGCTTGACTCCTAGATTCATTAGCATGTGTTGTTTTTTCTCCTTAGTTGGCTTTAGGATTGGGTCTGTATCTAATGGCATCACTTCTGGGGTAATTCCTCATTTGATCAATACAAAATATGGATACCATTAAAATAAAATGGAATAAAGAGGTAACAAATAACTCATACCTAACTTGCGTCTTATAATTATCCAACATTGTTCTTTACACTTAGTGCAACAAACACCAAATGGAATGATTTACACAAGGTCATGACCGACAAAGCTCCATTTAATGAAAATGAGCAATGTGATTAGAGAATTCAAAATGTTATCATAAAACCACATCTCACATATTTGTACATGCACCATAGATTCACAATCTTTCATGAAGAGGTCTGGGAGAAATGCCTCCATGCAAAATAATACTAATACGAGTTAGACATCTAACCCTGTTTCCCACACCCTTGTTAACTACAACTCTTGTCTTCACATGCATCTTCTTATAATTCTTGTTTCATGTTGGTATCAATGGAGGAATATATGGTCCACCCATATTCATAGTTTCATATGGTTGGAAAATGCACAAGATATGAACACACTTCATTGGGAGGACCTAATTGGTAAATGCTACAAAATATTTATTTGATAAATATGTTATATCTTGAAACTCATGAGATATCCACCATACGAATATCTAATTCCATCGCTCAATTCTTGATGATACCTACCAGCTAAGAATAGTATAAATTTTCACATCCAATCCACTTCAATACTATGAGGAACTATTTAACCATGTTCAACAACACACAAAATGAAATGAATATTCATATTTGCAAAAGAAAGGTTCCACCCTTAACTGTTGGTATAAAGTTCCATGGGAGTTTCATGCTACATATACCATGTTCATTGACAAGATTGATCATAAAAAATACAACCCTGCTCAAAATTATGATAGATTAAACATCCATAACTATCATATATTGACTTCCAACATGTTCTCTCTCATCATGTTGTGCTAAAGTACATTTCCAAGTATGCAACTAAAGAAAAGGAAAAATCAGAAAGTTATCACCATATTCTAACCAAAATCTCCCAAGTTGTGGCTACATTTGTGTTGGGGTATTTCTCTCTCTCTCTCTCTCTCTCTCTCTCTCTCTCNNCTCTAGTGGACTAGGGATATCTCTCTCTAGTGCACTTGTGAATGCGTTATTGTATAATTTGGGTTTGTATTTGGTTTCCATTCAATTCTCTTGATTTCACTTGTGAATATCAACATGGTATTAGAGTGGGTGTGAACCTTACATTCTCAATTCTATAGTTGATCCAAAAATTATTGGCTAGTGGCATCACTCAAGTTATCTCATGACTACAAACTTTCTTGGATCATCACCTTTTTGGGTTTTTTCTAGGATTTCTAGAAGTTTAATCCCTCTCTAAAGCCAATGCCTCTCTTCTAGAGTTCCCTTGGGTATTTCTGAGGTCTTTTAACTCTTCTTCAAGGCCAACCCTAAGGTTACCTGAGGTTTTTACCCTTCGGTCCTATAAAGGAGAAATATTAGAGACTTCTTTCTTTCATAGGAAGCTTCATCTTGCTATTTCTAAGCCTAAAAAATTCAAAGTGGATGTTTCCCTTATTGGATGGGGATAATTAATATTGTACATGGGTGGATCAAATCACTGCCCTTCAAAGCAAAGGTTTATGGATGTGTTTGGTGAAACCCCTTCCTGTTGTCAACGACAACAGTTATGTCCTCGTATGTTTAAAGAAGGACGAAGATCTTGGGATTATCACTCTACATGTCAAGCCAGATCTAGTTCATCGTACCAAGGACAACAAAGGTGCAAATGAAATCTAGGACACAGTCAATAATATCTTTGGAACAGTGAATACCACTCAAGTAAATTGACTAGAAACTAAACATTCAAATCTCATATTGTTAGAATTTCTAGGGTAAACTATAACATAATTATTCTTTTCAATTTTATTTGTTACAGTAGATATAGATCAGAAATTAATTCAAAAATTCTGAAGTAAACTAATCACATAAACAATATGATGAATCTTAACATTAAAGAAAACAATTCTTAACTAAATTTGAACATGATCAGATCTCATCTTAACTTAAACAAGGAATATATCTGATCATTAGAAAAACCAAAATATGAACATTACCTTAGCCAAAACAAAGAACAGATTTACCTTAGATGGGTGACTTCGACATTGTTGAGGAGTACATTGCAAAGGTTAAAAATATAAAGGCTAAAATCATAACTTTAGGAGGAAAGGTAGAAATGGATTCAAAATATGCAAGTATTGCTTAGAATAATCTATCTTTGGCATTCAAGACCTTTTCTATTATATTTTATAATATCCCTTAATTTGTCTAGGGTTCTACAACTCCTCTCGAGGAGGTTTTTTCTCATCTTATCCAACGTTGAAGAATATGGGTGAACTAGCCCCTGAGTTCAATCCCATTGAAAGACTATCTCAATCCATTCTAAATATGAGTATGATCGGAATAAAGGGGAACATTCAAAATCCTCCAAGTAGAAGAGATTCATATGAAACTATTGTCATAAGGAAGGTAATCTTTTTAAGTCATGCCTTGCTTGTCATCAAAAAATCAAAGAGCTTGCAAGATCTACAATATGTGTTGGGAAGATTTTCAATGAAAAAGTTGGGTCTTCTCATAATGCACATCTAGTTGTGCATATAACATATTGGTCCTCCTCTTCTCAGCAAGGGTGGATTATTGATTTTGCAACTAACTAACATATGACCAAACATGAACACATTCTCTTTACTTATAGACAACAACACAATGGAGAGAAATTAGTTATTGTTGACAATTCAACCTTAAAAGTTGTAGTTGTGGTGATGTCATCATTGATACACCAAATTTTAGAGATGCTCTTCATGTTCCAGGTGTTGGAACAAACCCTCTTTCTATCTACCACATTACGCACACCAATAAAAGGGTGGAACACTAGCTAGATTAATGTGTTGTAAAGGACATGATTGATAGTTTCGAGATGGTTGCCTCGGGATATTGTGATGAATTTGGTCATATGTGCATAGTGGGAAAGAATATTTACTCAAAGAGAAACGAGTGTGTTTCTATGGTAGCCAATGTCAATGACACCAACATGCTATGGCATCAATGTGTCAATACCACCAAATATGGATCTTTGTGACACATGACTTGACTACATATGGTTGATGAAATTCCATGAATTGAACCATCCAATGGTGTTTGTGATCGGTGTGTATTGAGGAAGCATAATCAAGAGTCTTTTCCTAAAGACAAAGCGAGGCAAGCTTCTCGACCCATTGTGTTGATTCATAGTGATATTCATGGGCCTGTGGCTACACCTTCTAAAGGGGGAGGCAAGTATTTTCTCACCTTCATTGATGATTTTTCCTACTTTCTTTGGGTATACACCATTAAATATAAAGATGAGGTGTTTGGATATTTTAGGGAATTCTAACTCTTGTGGAAAATCAAAGCATCTAGAAGATCTATTGTCTTAGGATTGATGGTGGAAGTGAATGTATTAGAAATTCTTTCCACTCATTTCTATAACTTAAGGCATCTCTTACCAAATAATTATTCCTTACACTCCATAACAAAATGTAATAGAACATAAGAATAAGGATATTGTGGAGATGGCTCACTGTATGCTTCATCTAGAGAAAACGAAGCTTACATTCTAGGGAGAGGGAATTGTTTGCATAGTTCATATCATCAATACAAAACCTACTCATGTTGTCACATGTATAAATCCCTATGAAAAATGGTATGTAAACAAACTTCTATTTCAAATTTCATAATTTTTGGATCTAGTGCATGGACTGATGCTCCTAATGAAGGTGAAACACATCAACATCTCCAAACTCATACTACAATGCTATGATTCACTGCAATCAAAATTTTCAGGGTTATTTCATTTATGATCCCACCACTCATAGGGTGGGTGAATATAGAGAGGCACCCTTTGATGATTTCCTACTCACAGTATACTAGGATCTCTCCTAATACTCCTTTCAAATGATTATCGATGTGCTTTCATGGATTGTGCCAACTCATATTATGATGCATGTCTTCCTTTGTATGATTCCTTCCATGTGTTGTATGATTCCTACTTCTTAGCAAGCTCCTTCAAGCACTCCATCTATAGTGTATGGACAGATAATTAGGGCTAATGAGATTGATGATTCATCTAGCCTCATACCAATCATCGTTTATTCTTAGAATGCTCCTTTCAATCCTCCATCCAATGAGAAAATCAATGATGATGACCATGATGGTGATGATGATGATGACTTATTGGGAGGCCCATCTACTTACTCTCCCTCTGTATCACCCAAATCCTCTACCTAAGTGGGATATCTCCACCATTGTTTATGAAACTAAGTTTATTGTTGGTCCCAAGCATTATCAAGGGGCTTTTCCATCTCCACCTCAAACTATTATTACTCAGGTGGTTGACATTCCTGCAAAATACCAAGATATTTCCCTCTAGTCACTCTGGAGCATGATTTATAGTGTTGAGGAATCTGATGCATTTTTTAGGGAGCCATGTGGAGTTCAGGGGGGTGATACCATTGTTCTACATTGAGGAGGGAATACAAATCTTGTGATATAACGATTTCCCTCTATGGCCACAGTTCAAATTAAGAAGAGGTGTTAGAATTATGGGTGTAATATTCACATGTGGGCGTGACACACTCATATGTATCATTAATGTATTTGTGATCATGGCTAAGACCATACTTTGATCAATTATTATCATTTATTCTAATACTATGGATTGGTTAAGGTCAACCTAGTCAAACTTGTACATGTAGGCTCATCAACCCCTCATAGGGGTAGAGTATAAATACACCACAACTCTCATTTGTACATCATCGTCTTATGATCTTCTTGATCTCTCTTAAGTTATTTATGCATAAAGGAACCTATATCTTTGACATTCTTTTGTGATTGGAATTTCATTATTTTATGAGAATTTGTGCATCTCTTATGTTGAGCATTTGTGGTTGGGTATTTTTCTCTCTCTATAGTGTATTGTGCACTTGTCACTATGCTATTGCAATATTGGGTTTTTCTTTGGTTGCATTCGATTCTCCTACTTTCACTTGTGAATATCGACATAGCTCCCCCTACCTAGATATCCTGTCAGATTCAATAATTTCATGCTCAGTGGTTGGCAAGAGAGGCCCAATGTATCCCTTCACAAGTTTCCTCTTCTTTTCGCTCATAAAATTCCCCTGGCTCATAACACTCTAGACTACAGGGATAACATATGCTTCTCTCTCAAGATAGAGGCACTAAATCTGTTATCGATTCCACCATATCAACTATAATCTTGGAGGAAAAAAAAACAAAATTTGATCCCCTATTGTTTGGTGATTTTTTAGGTTGGTTGTTTGGTTATTCCGTTAGCATTTGATCTCAAAGTGGTCTCAATGGTGCACTCTTGCCAATATTTCATAAAAATAGAGATTAAATGCATGAGAAAGAGTTTAAGGCACTGTAAGAAGGTGGTAGAAGATACCTACTCTGAAACCTCACTTTCTACACTATTTTCCCATGGTTGCAAAGCTAGACAAAAGGAATTGGAGCCCAGAACCACCTCAAGCAACCTCAAAAAGAAAAGCTAGAATACAAAGAATTCTTGAAATCGTTATATACTACTCAAAATGGGTTACAAACGACCTCTTTAAGTTTGAAAATATGTGGATATCACATCCAAATATCAATGAAATCATTAAGTAATTGTGGACATAAGGGCATCCAAGGCAAGGATCCAATATTTTTACTCTAACCAAAAATTTAAACTTTAATTTTTGAAAATGCATGATATATTGCATTATGAATCAAGATGCATGTACACCAATATTAGTACATCCCAAAGACAAAAATCACCCATACATAAGTTCTTAACTATATAAGCATATTTCTTTGGCCCCAACTTGAAGGTTGTCTACATATTTTCTAGAAATGGCCTTCCTAAATCATTTCTAAATAACTAATTCTAATCTAAATATATCAATTTCTTCCAAATATTGCATTAGAAGACCATAGAAAAGAGTCTCTTTGTGTTGTATTCATTGATAGGTGACAAACCAACAAGTGGTCAATCAATGGAATTAGTGGATATGTAACGTGTAGATTGCAAGTAGATCCTTATTTCTTCTACCTCTCTACATGCATGTCTACAAAATATAATGGTTTCTAGTCTTGTGGGTTAATAGAGGCATTGTATCGCTCATGAAGTTCTATGTGGCTATTTTGTGGTTCTTTAATATTACTTGTGACAAGGTGAATCATGGGAGGTATGTTTATAAGTTCAATAGGAAAATAAGAAATTGTGGTAAAGTTAGTTGGACATCCTTATAATAAAAATCATGTTCTAACTTATACTTCAAACTTTCCATAACACGATATCTACTAACAAAAAAATAATAATATATTTGGTAAGAGTTGTTCCTTCTCACAAGTAAGATGTCCAAGTCCTCAATTTGGTGAGGCAATTAATTGACAATTGTACTCATGTCCTATGGGAAATTGATAGTGTGAATACTATATTTGTATTGTCCACCACTTGTGTGGGTTACTTGCATTATTGGATTCACTCTTTCTATGAGCATTTCCTCAACTTGAGTAACAATATATAGTACAAATGGTCATTCTATAGGGCCCATTTTGTTCCATATGGAAAGGTGATGAGATTTTTCTCTACAATGCATCTACAACAAGCATAGTTTTAATGAAAAGTTTTGTTTGAATCCATGGAATTAGGGGTGTTACCCCTAATTCTTGGCCATCTTTTTTTTATGTTCTACTAACAACACATGATTGGTAGTCTCTACCATCTCAATAGAATACCAAAGATCATGGCCTTCCAACATCATATATTATTAACACTTCCATGGGATGAAGTTAGAGGAAAATTTAAAATTTGTATTCATATCTAAGACTAAATGTAGTCATACCATTTCTCCTAGAACAACCTGCTAAACAAAATATGTCAACAACCCAAAAGAAACCTATCAAAAGACCACAATGATATTATCAAGGACACATATTTAACATATCATCCCTCAAACCTCTCAATATCTCCCTATCATAGGCAGCATCCCTATTATACATACACAAATGTTGGAAGATTGGTTGTTGTCATTGATGTCAACCCTAGTCATTGGTTGTAGTCATTGATGTCAACCCTAGCCATTGGCTTTTGGACCCCACAGTTGATCGAAGTAGATAGACATGAAGGAAATTACACATGCAGATACAACACCCATGGATGGATAATATAATTCATGCCTCTTCCAATGGTATGTGGCACGTCACGTGGATCCTCACGTTTGAGGAGAAATGAATTTTTGAATATGACAATGTGAACTGAAGAAGAAACTACATGTCGACCCTAATGTTAAAAGGAAGTGACATAAAGGGTATAAATACATATCATTATACATTAATTTTAAAAGCACACAAGTTTGTTAATGAACAAGGAGATATAAGTCGAATTTCAGAGGAAATCTGAAGTAAAGAAGGTTGAATTTTAAGGGAGGATGAAGTCTTTTGGTGATGTGTTCTAAGGTATGTTATTTACAAGTCATCTTACCATTTTCGTTATAACTTTGTTTCTAGAATGATTCAGATGGTGAAATTTGGAGGCTATTGAGAATACATATCTAGGTACTTGTGGTAAAAATTTCAGCTCTTTATTCGCTACATTTTTTGAGATACACTCTGTGGAAGATAGGGTTTCTGACTAGTCATGAATCTAGTCATAAATAGGTGTTTTGGGTAAAATAGTCATAAAGTCTTCATAGATAATCCAAATGAAGTGAGACAAATTGAATTGGAAAGAGTACGGGTTGTAGTTTCTTGTGTACGAATTTCATAATCTGATGTTAAACATTGAGCGTGGGGTATTATGTACAAGTTCGCTCTCCCGAATAAACCAGAATTGAATAAGGTCTACCATTTTCTCTATAACTCCTTTTCTGGGAGGATTCAAGGAGTGAAACATGGAGGAGTTTCATAGAATACATTGAGTAATATTATCTATAGGATCAGAGTATTCCAATAAGTGAAGAATTGCAGAAGTTTAAGAAGTCTCAGGAAGCATTATCAAGTTCTATGTGATGGTTGGTTGATGGTGATAATTCAATGTAAAGTTTTATTATCTCTCATATATTCTTGGGTGGAAGGAAGGGGCAAGGATGGAGAGGTCAATCCTCTCTTGATATTGGAGGATTGTATCTTCCTTTTGGAGGTTTATCCCTCCCTTTATATTTGGAAGTTGTAGCTTCCCTTGGAAGTCATTACTTCCCTTGAACAATAACTATTGATTATTTCTCATATATTGTGCATGGTGTATTGTGGTGTATTGGTGTAACTCGTATACTATTGTTCATTTCTCATTGGATATAATTGAATATATATTCTGGTTGAAGTATAAGTTGAAATTTTTTTTAAATTGTACTTGATACCGATTCACCTCTCTCTCAGTATCAACAATTGGTATCAGAGCGGGTTACCTTCAGTACAATTTAACCACTGGAAGGAAGATCCTAAGAAGAAATGGAAGACAACATTCCAAATGGGATTCCACCATTTGATTGAAGCAATTTTGAATAATGGAGTAATAGAATGGAAACTTAATTGAAAGCTCTTGGGGTAGATGTTTGGTTCTCAGTTACTTTAGGATACAAGGCTTTGAAGAAACTAAAGACTGCAGCTTAGAAGGAAACAAGAAGGAACAACAAATTGGCAATAGATACCATCCTGGATGGATTGACAGATTCAGTGAAATCCAAGGTGGGATCATGTGCATCAGAAAAATATCTTTGGGACAAGCTACAAGACCTTTATGCAAGGGAAGAAGCAGAAGAAGAAGAAGAAGAAGTTGAAGCAAATTACAACATCTTGGATTTCAAAGAAGCGAATAGAGGTGAGTTCTTTTGCTTTAATTGTGAAGGAGCAGGACATGTTGAATTTGAATGTCCTTGTCCAAGGATTGAAAGAGATGATACTGAAGAAGAAAATTCCAATGAAGAAGAAGAAAATCATGAAGCATAAATGATTCAACAAGAAGATGAGAATCTTAAAAAATTGAAGCATGTTGATATTGAAAACAAGAAGCTCAAAAACACGCATAGAAAAATAAGAAGTGAATTGGGTAGTTGTGAAAAGACAATTGAAAGCTTGAAGAAACAATTGGAAGACTTTGGGAAACTAAGAGAAGAAACCATTTCCTTGAAAACTCTACTCGAAGAAGCAAGAAGAATAGTAGAAGTAAGGAATGTCCAAATGATGAAGAAAGAAGAAGATTGTGAGAAACTTGAACAAGAAGTTGTCTCATTGAGGAAGAGCTTAAGAAACTCTCAAGTGCCAAAAGACTTAGCACATCTTGGATGCATGGGTGAAACTTCATACAAAGAAGATGCAAATACTAACAAGAAGGTTGAAGAAAACTCTACACAGACAGTTGATGAGAAGTGGACCAGGATACCAAAAAGAAAGAATGATTACAAAAGAGATGAATATCCAAGAAGACCTCCTACCTTTAGGAATCAAATAAGCTTCAATCAGTATGAAGGAAACTACAGAAGAGTATATCATGAACCCAGATGGACTACATCACAAAGAAGGTCACTTACTCCCAGGTATCAAAATTTCTTTCTTGGTCATTGTTATACTTGCAAACATTTTGGACATAAGGCAATTAATTTCATAATCAATGAAAGKAACAACTATGCAAGAAACATGAATGGTGTAAATAGAAGATAAGGAAATAATTGTGGATTTTTCAACAGAAGTTATAATTCATTTTCCCCATTGATGGACAAAAATATTGTATGCTACAAATGTAATTATATTGGTCACAAAGAATGAGATTGCAGATATATGAATGAAGATGCTCCTATGCCAAATGTCCCTATGTCAACCATAGTATGGAGAATGAAATAGATTCCAAACAATGAAGATCGACGAATAGAATTGGTCGTTGAAGAATGTAAAGAAGAAGATGAATGGTACATAGATAGTGGATGTTATTCACACATGATCGAGGATCAATACAAATTCATCAGCTTGAAGAGAAAGGGTGGCAATGTTGCATTTGGAGATGACTCATCTGCCAAAATACTTGGAAAAGGTGTAGTAGAGATTGGAAGAAAAAATGTAAAATCAAAGAATGTCCTATTGGTTGAACACTTGAAGCATAATATACTCAGTGTTAATAAAATGTATGATCAAGGATATACTCTCACATTTGACTCACAAAGATGAAAAATCAAAGATGAAGGTTCAGGAAGATTGGTTGCAACTACAACAAGAAGACCAAGTAACATATATGTCCTAGATCCACGAAAAATATCCAAGGAAGAAAGAGACCATAAAAATGAAGTGTTATTTAGTGTTATATGTTCAGAGAGAGTAGCCCTAAAGAAGAGAGTTACATTTTGCCATTAAACTTGGGGGGAGCAGCCCCACCCTTTTCCATTGATGTCAAAGGGGGAGAGAAACTAGGAGCATGAGGACAGGGGGATCATGAGTGTTTCGATCAATGACAAAGGGGGATATTGTTGGAAGATTGCATGTTGTCATTGATGTCAACCCTAGTCATTGGTTGTAGTCATTGATGTCAACCCTATCCATTGGGTTTTGGACCCCATAGTTGATCGAAGTAGATAGACATGAAGTAAATTACACATGAATATACAACACCCATGGATGGATAGTATAAGTCATGTTGCTTACATTGGTATGTGGCACGTCACGTGAATCCTCACGATTGAGGAGAAATGAATTTTTGAAGATGACAATGTGAATTGAAGCAGAAACTACATGTCGCCCCTAATGTTAAAAGGAAGTGACATAAAGGGTATAAATACATATCATTATACATTAATTTTAAACACACACAAGTTTTTTAATGAACAAGGAGATATAAGTCGAATTTCATAGGAAATATAAAGTAAAGAAGGTTGAATTTCAAGGGAGGATGAAGTCTTTTGGTGATGTGTTCTAAGGTATGTTATTTACAGGTCATATTACCATTTTTTCTATAACTTTGTTTCTAGAATGTTTTAGATGGTGAAATTTGGAGGCTATTGAGAAGACATATATAGGTACCTGTGGTAAAAATTTCACCTCTTTATTCACTATAATTTTGGAGATACACTATGTGGAAGATAGTGTTTTTGACTAGTCCTGAAGCTAGTCATAAACAGGTGTTCCGGGTAAAATAGTCATAATGTCTTCATAGAGAATCCAAATGAAGTGAGACTAGTTGAATTGGAAAGAGTACGAGCTATAGTTTCTTTTGTACGAATTTCATAATCTAATGCTAAATATTGAGTGTGAGGCATTATGTACAAGTTCGCTCTCCTGAATAAACCAGAATTGAATAAGGTCTACCATTTTCTCTATAACTCCTTTTCTTGGAGGATTCAAGGAGTGAAACTTGGAGGTGTTTTAGAGAATACATTGAGTAATATTATCTATAGGATCAAAATATTCCAAGAAGTGAATAATTGCATAAGTTGAAGAAGTCTCAGAAAGCATTATTAGGTTATATGTGATGGTTGGTTGATGGTGATAATTCAATGTAAAGTTTTATTATCTCTCATATAGTCTTGGGTGGAAGGAAGGGGCAAGTATGGAGAGGTCAACCCTCTCTTGATATTAGAGGATTGTATCATCCTTTTGGAGGTTTATCCCTCCATTTATATTTGGAAGTTGTAGCTTTCCTTTGGAAGTCATTACTTCCCTTGAACAATAACTATTGATTATTTCTCATATATTGTGCATGGTGTATTGGTGTAACTCTTATACTATTGTTCATTGCTTATTGGATATAATTGAATATATAATCTGGTTGAAGTATAAGTTGAATTTTTTTTTTAAATTGTACTTGATATTGATTCACCCCCCTCTCAGTATCAACAACAAATTCCTAGAATGTTTCATTAAATTCACTCTAATACCATAAAACATTTGACCATGTTGAGAATATTTTGCACTCTAGAAACTAACCTAAAACTATAGATCACTAAAGTTGAAACACTTATCAAAAATTATGTTATAGATTACTTTAACCTACAAACACATGCCATTGATAATTAAAACAACAAACACTATAATATAAAGACTCAAAAAATCATCATTCATTTTATATTAAATCTGAAATAGAAAGCTAAAGCTATAGCTCAAAACTCAACTCTTGGACCATAAAGTGGTTTTCCTTAATTCCCCTTTATTAACTAGTAATAAGAGGGGTACAATTAATATAAATGCATGGAAGAAAATTATGTAGTGTGAAATCTAACCATGGTGCATATTGCTTGCATGGATAAGCGAGTCGAATTAAGGTGCACCCACCTAGAGATTCATACCCTTCACTAAGTTGGGAATCCACATGCATGAGTGCCCCTACTAATTTAGGAAATTGCACTCTCTAATTGTGCATCCAAAACTAAAGATATAAAAAATTATTTAGAACTTTGAATATAGAAAAAAAGTTCAAAAATTGGAACTAAGATGAGGATGGACTACTCACTAACAACACGTGCACATGCGACTGAAGGTACAACCAAGTAGGTACCTGTTAGATATTTCTTCCTCAAGTGAGGGAATATTAGGACAAATAGATGGAAATGTGAATGCATCTAGTATATATGATACGCAAACAAGGACCAGAGGTGAAAAAGTCAAAAGAAAATTTTGTAGACGCATGGAATTTTTTCTTTCTTGAGGATCATGCTCTTATGATGATGAGAGAATAGGAGACATAGAGGTGCCACTCAGGTATAAGCATCTGGTGAAACAATGGGTACCAAAGGAACTACCTCTGTTAGACATTGAATTCATTGTCAACAATAGGACATACCGCATTGCACCATCATCCCTGCATGGATTGGGGCTATTTTCCATGGATGGAATAACTGTAAAATACAATACAGCAACTGAATTTATGGACTATGTTGGACTGTGCTACAATTATAACGATTGGATGCGGCTAGTCCGATACATGCGAAGTATGTGGAGATATGCACTCACCGCAAATTATATACAACTAATAAACAACGATAAAAATAATGGAGCGACTATCTATATTGATGGAAGGCCTAAAGCTTCTGTCAATATCGTAGGATTTATAAAAAACACATGACCCGGGACAACAAACAAGCAACTGAATTACATATATGAGGGACGCAAAGAGAATCAGGTAGTCATGTGCGCAATAAAAAAGAAACCTCCCAAGGATGAGTTATTAGTGGATTACCATATGAATCGAATAGAAACATCGACTAATAGTGTGCGGGTACTTATGCAACACCTCTTTAAGAAACCTCTACTTATTGCATTACATTTTTTTTATCTTTAACAATATTTTAAATATTTCATGGTCCCAATTTTATAATAATGTGGGAGGTTGATCATTGAGGTTGATTTTATTTGGGTGGAAATCATTTTTTTTGTTATCGTTAACAATTTTTTAAATATTTGGGGGTTCTAATTATATTATAATGTGGCAGGATGATCGTGGAAGAGGGCCAGCCGCAGAACATGTAAATGATTATCAAATTCGACTTTCAATTTACATAAATTTTATTATTTGTTTATATAATTTTATTTGTGTGGCGATCAGTTATTTCATTTGTTTATATAACTGAAATAACATTGATCTTGTTGAAATTATATGTAGTCGGCGTGCCATGTTGATCATGATTCCTTCAATGAGGAGGGTTTGTATTCATCCTTTGATTCGATGGTATTAATAAAAAAAATATCATTAAAGTGAACAAGGAACTTGATATCTTGTTAGACCGTCCAGATCAAACTCCTGACGTCCTAGAAAGGATTAATCTCCTTATGTCACAGCTTAACACATATAAGGTAATAACCATAATTTAAAGTGTTTTTTTTAATGTACTCATATGTTCAATTATAAAAGTTTGTTTTTAAACTTTTACATTATCTCACAAAAAAACATTTTCTTTTTTATAAAGATATTTTTGGAGCATGTTTGACCCGGTGTTGTTAGTAGTGGCACTGCAGAGACACCACAGAGTCTTGACACGGGCTGTCATACAGTTGCTAGAGTATTGTTTACTTCTCCATCTTCCACACATAATTTAGATAGGATCCATGACACGCATCACCATACATGTACACAGGGTTCAGGCTCTAGAATTGGTGACATAGATGAGGCTGATAATGTGGTTAGCATGATTGCATTTCCTGGAGCTAGACGTGTGACCAGCATGGGAACCCTTCCCTGCACATTTTTGGTCAACGACAGTGGACTTCCATTAAAACAAATAAGACTCTCGAGTAGTTTTTCATATTTTAATTGTTTCATGTTGTCCATCTCATACACAAATCATCTAGATTATTAGTTTTAAATTAATGATCATATCATTTTTTGTGTAGGAAATGACCATTTTTATAGGCACCTGGAGAGCAAGGCCTTGTTGATTTTTGGGGAAACCTTATGCATGAGGTGGAATTTCAGAAATTCCAACCTCAAAAAAGAACTTATGTATTATCTTGAAGGCCTCTTTGGAGTAGAAAAATTCAATAACAAAGCGATCACCTATGCAATGGACAAATATTTAAAATATACGCGGGATGTTTATAGACAAAGCTTGGCAGGAAACCCTAGGTATGAGTGTCCTCGCTCAATTCTAGAGAGGGAGTGGAAGGCAATCATTGATGATGCAAAATAAAAGATATTGAAAAAATCAGGAGAAAAAATAATTGGTACCCCAAGGTAAATTACAATATTTTGATTTTAATAACTTTAATTTTCTTTAGATATAAATAAAAGTGTGGTATATAACATACTTGAAAATTTTGATGATAGGTTGCCTGACACTTTGTAATGTCCCCACTTTGGGACATCATTACATTTCAGGGTGTTATGATGACCATAGCAACCAGATGGATGTTATAGCGAGTACAGTGACTATTGAGGGATATTTTGGGGTCTAGATTGCATCGCTCATCCTATTTCATAATTATGATCCATTCTGCATAGATTGTCTTTGGTTTCATTGTCTTTCGATGATTTCCATGATTTTGAGTATTTTGAGCTATACGTTAATTAAATTCACTGAAGAGGTCATTTTGGGCACAATACTTGGAGGAAACTCTCAGTGTAATAGCTCATTGGAATCGGAAAGAACAACACTATAGGATAAGATGATGAGAAGTGACATTTAGTGGCCATGGAAGCCACAAGGAGAGATAAGGTGTTTTTCAAAGGTAAAAAGGTTAATTAATTAATTAAAGTGATTTAATTAATTAATTAATAATTAATAAAGTAAAAGTCGCTTTGGAGGGACAAGTTGAGAAAGAAGTATAAAAGAGAGGAAAGGGCCTCTATTCTCTCATTCATATATGATTATCATTTTGATATCTAGCTTCTAGCTAGTGAGCCCATGCATTTGGGGGTTTTGAGGGTTTTGACTTAACAAACCCTAGAGGACAATTCGGTGGTTAAAGATTCCACTTAGCTTGTTCCAAGCTTGGTCTCGGAGATGCAATACTCCCCCACACCATTTTACTTCAGATCTACTCAGCAGGAGAGGGATTCTACACTAGCCACAGGTACAGGAGGAGAGAGGGTGCACCATTGATCGAAGGAAGGTTCGATCTAGCCAAGGAGAAGGGATTTTAGAGATTTGAGTATCTGGGTTCTTCTTGTAGGGTCTTCACCATCATTTCTACTTCCTTGCGAGAGAGTTATATGGTACAGATGATTTCCTAGAGCAATGGGACGAATTGGAGAGAAGGGGGGCATTTTTGAGATTCAGATCTATTCAGTTTGGAGGGGTTATACTTCAGATCGGATCCTAAGACTTCACCTAGTGACTTGCATTGTCCCGATCTATCTTTATAGGGAGTTTCATATCATTTGGAGGCCTCCTTCATCATGGCCGAAATTGTAGGGTTTGACAGTATTCAGGAGGGCGCAGCCCCACTTGGGGATTCATCATTTGGAGGAGCACCCCTTGGTATTTCGGTCTGATATTTCAGGAGGGGATTCTACTCACCCCGATCTACAATTTGACATCTTCTTCGGAGTTTTTGGAGGTATTTGGTAGTAGGTCCAAATTATTGAGGGTTTCGGTCTTCCAGCAGGGCGTGGCATCATCCATCTTGGAGTTGGCACTTCATACGATCCAGATCTCTTCCAGTATTGGCCTTCATTGTGTATTCAGCCCTTGGAGGCTTGCATCTTCTTACTGGGAGAATTTTGTAGCAGATATTATTATGTTTATTGGATCCATATATTGATCATTCCAGATATGCATCCTCATTGTATCAAGTTCTCTTACTATTATGAATAAGATCATATCTGAGGCATTTTTGGGTTGTCTATTATATTGTTGATATTGCATATGGTTGAGGTATGTTTCATTGCTTTATCTTCTTATTTTTTTTGCAAACACACATTAAAATCGTCAGTATAAACCTAGCGCAACCTAAGAGACAATAATAAGCAAAGTGTTTGACAAAATGCCACAACCAGAAACAGTTTAAGATTCATGCAAAACGTGATGTTCCTGGCATATTGGCTTGGGAACATTACAATGGTATTAGAGCTTAGACTCCTGTCAGCCTGAGGGGTCTTCCATAAGAAGAAATGGATATATTTTACTTTTCTAGAGAGAGTATGCTCTGTGGAAGGAAATGTTATGCCCTTAGTGAGGGAACTAGGGCTCAAATAACCTTCCAACATTTTGTAGCCTTAAAAAATCCTATGTGGATCAAAGATGAGGTTACATATTGGGTCAACATAATAGAGGAAAATAGAGTAGCAACAACTAGATGGAGGGAAGAACAGAGTAACCCCACACCCATTAGGAGCAGGCAACTTTGCTATAGTTGCAAAGTACCTTGGGAACCTGATCATATATGTAGGGGTAAAGGTAAAAAGGACATTATTGAGGTGCACTATGACAGTGATGATGAGGTGTGTGAGGATGCAAATATATATTCTTATTTGGAGCAGTCTGATGATGATAGAGACTCTTGCACAGAGGCTAGTGATTCTTGCACGCTTGGGAGGATAGTGACCCTTGCACATTGGAGGAACGGGGGGATGGATAGGATGAAAGAACATGTGTTTCAGTAGTCATATCACACACTTTTGATGACCTTACAATTCCATAGAGTGGTGACACTAGTGAGGATTCACGTGTGTTAGCACCTAGATATAACAAGCTCCCTATGATGACTGTGGCACATCTATCATCTTTCCAGACATCCATGATAGCCACGACACATGAGGATAGCAGTGGCATGATAGATATGATAGAGGATCCGTACGTGAGGTATACACACCAGAGACATATGGATCCACGGGTCGAGGAGGAGATACCTGACGAGCCGACAGTGGACATTACACGCACATATCAGCCTGAGGAAATTGAGTCACCTACTTTGGAGACTCCATTAGTTGAGAATATTATGGAGACTTACAGCTTGATGGGACACTTACTTCCAGGACCAACCTACAGTGATGAGGATGTACCCTTTAGTGGTTAGGATGACCATAGCATGTGTTTGACACATCTATATGGGATCCAGGAGCAGATGATAGTAGCAGGGTGAGTGCACAGAAGGATACAACTGCTCACACCAGATACAGTATGATGCAGAGGGAGCTAGTAGATGATGATGTTATGCAGTCACATATAGGAGGACCCAGTAGCACAATAGACAGGGATCAATTCAATGCTTCATCTTTTGTAGAGAGTGTTATTGGGAATTTTGGGGCTGACACTACCAGTGAGGGATATGAGGTGGCACCTCAGCATGACTATGATCAGGAGTCACACTACTTGATAGGACAGTTGAGATTCAATGAAGATATGATCATGGAAGCCACCAGGCACATTGATGACATGAATGCATTGATGGAAGATTACTGTTGGAGGGCATCAATGGAACATGGTAGTTCAGATGAGGGATTTTCCATGGATGAATTTCATACTCTAAGGGAGAGAGTATCTGTGATGAGGACCGACTACCAGCAGTTGTTGATAGAAAGGGACTACCTATTCAGGATGGGCGAGATGTATCATGAGGCTCTAAGGGAGCAGGAGTTGGAGGTGGAAAGACTCACTCATGAGTTGGAGAGCACCCGAGGATTATTGAGAGGCACACAGATAGCCCTTCGAGAATTAGAGTCTAGATCAGAGGAGATTCACTAGAGGTCCACTACATCTATTTTAGTGGGGAGTCAGGTATATCCTTCAGTCACATTATTAGGGGATGTTGATGATTGGGAAGAGGAGCACCCATTCATGGAGTAACATTAGGAGCACCCAATATCACTGATGAGCATGGAGAGTTATGATCTGGAGGTGCAGGAGCTACCCTCCACAAGAATCTTTGAGACCGTCGAGCACTCACATATGCATGGGGACTCCAAATCCAGGGACAGTTTTGAGGACACCCCCATTTGGGTTATGAGAGTGGTTGATCTTCATATAGAGGTTGATCCAGTAGTAGACCCAAGATCTACGATGCATCATGAGTATACGGGAGATGACAGGAGTATGCAGGAGCATACAGTGGTGAGTGATAGCTCATAGAGACATATCGAGATGTCTGGTGGGATTCAGAGGGGTGTATTGGCTTGCAGGGAGGAGACACACTTAGGGGAGCATGTAGATGCCTCTCCTTTGCAACAGCTCCTGGTTATGAGAGATCACCTTCACAGTATCAGCAGTTGAATGAGAGATGAGAGATGGAGAGTGTTTGAATATTAGTTGGAGGAGTTACTTCCAGTTGTAATGGATGACTGGGGTTCAGTGATGACTACAGGCGAGTATTTATCATGGATACCGATGGATGAGCTTCTAGTCGAATCCTTGGGATTGACCAAAGACTGTGATATCTTACAGTCCTATAGTAATCTATAGATGTTTCTGTTAGCCTTTCTTAACACATTTATCATTGACAACAGCATGAGGAGAGATAGACAGTGGCAGAGGGCATGGAGAGTGAGTAGGTTGAGACCTCTTGACAGGAGTGCTTTTACGGAATACAAAAGGATAGGGGTGGATCTTCATAGGAATCCATTTGAGACCGTGTGCGTGATGGTGAGCATCATAGGCTAGGTGATAGTAGATGAGCATAGAGGTCCTCTGACAGTGATCAGTCTAACACAGGAGCAGTTAGCAAAGATTGGAAGTGATAAACTTCCAAATTTTCCATGGGATCCGGGAGTTCATTTTGTTAGCAGGATGTTTCATTGCATGATGACCCAGGATGCGCCAGAGAGCCACATACTCCACCTTGGTTTGGTTTGGGGTGGGCCTGCAAGGACGTTTCCTATGGAGTGAGGTTGTTTCTCCCTCTTGATCATCATGATCAGGCATGGAGATGGTCGGGCAGGTACTAGTTCCACAGAGATATTTTTACATATGCAGTTTCTAGACAATAGGTCCAATTGCCACCAGTATTTCATCTTGAGGATCCAGGAGTGGGGGATCCATTACATATATAGGGAGCAGTCAGGCATGTCTAGCGTAGTGCAATACCAGCATGGTGATGTTCGACAGAGACTAGGATGGGACCTAGGGATTGCAGGGTTGAGAATTTCACTGACTAACAGGGGCGAGTGGACCTTTGCAGGGGAAAGTTGTGTTGACTTTACATTAAGCTTCAGTGTTGAGGAGAGCACATCTCTTGAGGGTGTCTCATGGAGGTCTTGCAGTACCTGATTCTGGAATCAGCATGTACAGTTGATGTATTATGTGTTGATATTGGTAGGGACTTGGAGAATGGAATCATTTCGGGATGAGGCCATCTGTCATGTGCAGGAGATTCACAGAGTTGATATATTTCAAGACTATGCTTCGCAGGATATTGCAGTTCGCTTCCTGGTATGGGACACAGGGGGTGGAGTGTATGATAGTTCATCTTTGGATGGGTTCTATTGTGTGTCCTACAGGTGGAAATGGGATCCTGGTATTATAATTGGAGGGATTTGGTTATTTCTTGAGGACAAGCAATATTCTAGCAGGGAGGACTGTAATGTCCCCACTTTGGGACATCATTACATTTCAGGGTGTTATGATGACCATAGCAACCAGATGGATTTTATAGCGAGTACATTGACTATTGAGGGATATTTTGGGGTCTGTCTTGCATCGCTCATTCTATTTCATCATTATGATCCATTCCTCATAGATTGGCTTTGGTTCCGTTGCATTCCGACGATTTCCATGATTTTGAGTATTTTGAGCTATAGGTTAATTAAATTCACTAAAGATGTCATTTTGGGCACAATACTTGGAGGAACCTTTCAGTGTAATAGCTCATTGGAATCGGGAGGAAAAACACTACAGGATAGGATGATGAGAAGTGACTTTTAGTGGCCATGGAAGCGACAAGGAGAGATAAGGTGTTTTTCAAAGGTAAAAAGGTTAATTAATTAATTAAAGTGATTTAATTAATTAATTAATAAAGTAAAAGTCACTTTGGAGGGACAAGGTGAGCAGGAAGTATAAAAGAGATGCAAGGGCCTCTATTCCCTCATTCATGTATGATTATCATTTTGAGATCTGGCTTCTAGCTAGTGAGCCCATGCATTTGGGGGTTTTGAGGGTTTTGACTTAACAAACCCTAGAGGAAAATTCGGTGGTGACATATTCCACCTAGCTTGTTCCAAGATTGGTCTCAGGGATGAAATAATCCCCCACACCATTCTAATTTAGATATACTCATCAGGAGAGGTATTCTACACCAGCCACAGGTACAGGAGGAGAGAGGGCACACCATTGAGGGTTTCCAGCAAGGGAGAGTGCACCATTGATTGAAGGAAGGTTTGATCTAGCCAAGGAGAAGGGATTTTAGAGATTTGAGTATCTGGGTTCTTCTTGCAGGGTCTTCACCATCATTTTTAGTTCCTTGTGAGAGATTTATATGGTACAGATGATTTTCTAGAGCAGTGGGATGAATTGGAGAGAAGGAGGGAATTTTTGAGATTCATATCTATTCAGTTTGGAGGGGTTATACTTCAGATCAGATCCTGAGACTTCACCTAGTGACTTGTAGTGTCCTAATCTATCTTTCTGGGGAGTTTCAGAGCATTTGGAGACCTCCTTTATCAGGGCCGAAATTGTAGGGTTTGACAGTATTCAGGAGGGCACAACCCCACTTGGGGATTCAACATTTAGAGGAGCACCCCTTGGTATTTCGGTCTGAGATTTTAGGAGAGGATTATACTCACCCCGATCTATAGCTTGACATCTTCTTCAGAATTGTTGGTGGTCTTTGGAAATAGGGCCGAATTATTGAGGGTTTCAGTCTTCCAGCAGGGCGTGGCATCATCCAGCTTGGAGTTGGCACTTCATACGATCCAGATCTCTTCAAGTATTGGACTTCATTGTGTATTCATCCCTTGGATGCTTGCATATTCTTACTGGGAGAATTTTGTAGCAGCTCTTATTATGTTTATTGGATCCATCTATTGATCATTCCAGATTTGCATCCTCATTGTATCAGGTTCTCTTACTATTATGAATAAGATCATATCTAAGGCATTTTTGGGTTGTTTATTATATTGTTGATCTTGCATATGGTTGAGGTATGTTTCATTGCTTTATATTCTTATTTGTTTCTACAAACACGCATTAAAATCATCAATATAACCCTAGCGCAACCTAAGAGACAATAATAAGAAAAGTCTTTGACGAAATGCCACAACTAGGAACAGTTTAAAATTCATGCAAAACGTGATGTTCCTGGCATATTGGCTTGGGAACATTACACACTTAGAAGGAAACCAAAGCAAGTATTTCCAAACATGGCCAACACAAGCTAGGCCAGGGAGTCTACTCGAGGTTACAGTCACGAATCATAAGTACCCAAACATATTAAGAATATTATTTGTATTTCCTTACAACTTTCAAATAATTGCGGCCAAAAACATTAAAAAAACATGCTCTTATGCAATGCAGCGCGACGACTTCAGAACTGAAACCATGGAGGAAGACCTCCAACTTGGTTACAAGTACGGCTATAAAGTCTTGGTTGATCATAGGAAAATCATGGGGCATACCCCAAGATCCAGTTTGAGGGATAAGGTAAATAAAAATCAGTCCACATTAACCTTTTATTACTTATAAAATATGTAAATGTTTGATATCGTCCATAACTTTAATGTCTTACTTTGTTTTAATCAGGGGAGAAGCACTATCAATGAAACCATTAGTATTGTACAACAGAGCATTGATAGTTCAGCGCGGCCAAAAGATCATGGTGATCCCCAGTAGCCCCATCCTAGTGGGGTGCAGCCCTAAGATGTTCCTATGACTGAGGCCCACGACGATAAAATGGTTGTATATTAATCATATACTTAATAATTTCATACTTATAAATTTTGTACTTCTAATTTTTATTACTTATACATTTACAGTTTTGTCCTTATAAATTTTGTCATTTCAATGGCAGAGAATGTCGTAGTTGAGGCTCCTCAACCTGAAGATTAGGATAACAGGGCAGCCATTCCAATGGTGTCGACTAGTGATCCAGGTAAATAATTACATTGTAGAGTTTTTTTTTAATATTAATGAACTACTTCAATGATATTTAAAAATTGGCCATATAAATTTAATATTTTTTGTTTTTGTAGGTGATGGCCCCTCACAGCAGCCTCCATGTTGTGGGTACGAGACCAGGCATGATCGACGTGAAAGGACTGAAGCAACATCAGTTGTTGAAGAGAAACCAGTAAACAAAGACATGGAGATGGGTGAATTACTTAAGAACTAGAAAACACAAAAGAAGACTAAAAGAAATTGATGATGTATAATAATTTTATAAGACATATAGATGTATATTATATAGCTAGTATATTTGTAACATATTTTGAATGATAAATCTCATTTATAAAAAAAAAAAATTATGACATATGCCTTTGAATTATTCCAAGTATTTAGCATATATGATTCCCTTTAGTTCATCATATCATATGATTCACATAGCTAATATAATACTTCAACTTGGTTTTTTAAATGGTAAAGAAAGGGTGTTTCATACCCCCCCACCAAGGTTCAAATCCACCCAAAGACATGTTTCACCCCTAGTGGGTTGTCTCGCCCATACAAGCAAGTTGTTTCAATCAATTGAGGCTAGATGCAAGTCTTGGGTGTACTTAGAGGAATAGATACCCCCCACTCATAGATTTTCTTGGTCGGAGGGATCTTCCACAATTATTCTAGGTCAGATACATTACATTGCAATATTCCTAGAATGGGGAAGGGAACACTTGTCAAATTCTAATAAATTATAATAGGAAGCATCTTGTCCAAAAATATATATTTCTTATCAAGTGAAAGTAGATATGGTAATGTTGGTGGAGCCATATATTAGTAAGCCAAATGGAACAACAATCATCATCAAGTGGCATTGATCTTGGGGGATTTATCCTTCTTGGAGGTTTGTTGACGGTCATATCCTATCACCTCACTGGATGGGTTTAGTAGTATGGTTACTACCATTATCCTTGTAGTGACAAAGTAGGTGTGTTTATACACTAACCCTTTTAACAATTGCAATTAATATTGTCTTTCAAAGATAGATGATTGACCACTAACAACTCTTTCTGCGTGGATCTTGTATAGATATAGATTTAGAGAAACTCCTTTTGGATAATATCGACTTAGAGGTTTTCAAATGTTCATAGAAATAGGTGCCATACTTTCAGCATGAACCTTTTATGCATAGAAACAATCATGAATATGATCATTAATATGATCAAATTAGGGAAAGTAAGAAGACGGTAATAAGACATAGATTATCAACAAGGTAGAAAGAAGTAGACTCTAGATACTAGAATCAAATATATAGAAAAAGAGATCTTTAAAAAATTCCCAAACCATGTAAATGAAAGTGCTTTATTGGATGTGAGGGGAATATGATAAATATAAAATTCAAAGACTCATAATAAAATTTTAAAGGAAGATATAGATTTGGTATTATTACAAGAAACAAACATGTTTAAGACAAAACTTCAAAAAGTAAAGGACCAATTTTGGAGGAAAGTAAGAAAGATAACCAATAAGTAGGTAGCATGGCAATCTTGTGGAAACCAAAGTTTCTAGATGTTTCCGATTAATAAGAAAGTTTCGAGTTGAAAAGTGCCTCATCAAAGCAAGAATGTCATGAACAACCTAACGCATTATTTGGCATTAGGGGATACGTGACTTTTGGGAGGGGATTGGAATGCAATCTTCAATCACAATGAGAAAAAGGGGGGATGGAATGGTTTGCGTATCTAAGAATAACATTCCCATACTTTGTTAAGAATAATATGATGGATATCCTCCCCAAACCTGGTCCTTGCACTTTGTATAACAAAATAACAATGACGACACTAGTAGCAAAATTGTTTAACAAATGTTCAAGTATTTGTACTTGGCTAGTTGAAAGAAGTCACCTCAAATCAAATATTTTGAAAGGGATGATTTCAAATCATAGGCCAATCAACCTAAAGAGAAAGGAAGAACCCCCTCCAACAAACGACCTCTTTAAGTTTGAAAATATGTGGATATCACATCCAAATATCAATGAAATCATTAAGTAATGGTGGACAGAAGGGCATCCAAGGCAAGGATCTAACATTTTTACTCTAACCAAAAATTTAAACTTTAATTTTTGAAAATGCATGATATATTGCATTATGAATCAAGATGCATTTACACCAATATTATTACATCCCAAAGCCAAAAAGAACCCATACATAAGTTCTTGCCTATATAAGCATATCTGCTTTGGCCCCAACTTGAAGGTTGTCTACATCATTTCTAGAAATAGCCTTCCTTAATCATTTCTAAATAACTAATTATGATCTAAATATATCAATTTCTTCCAAATATTGCATTAGAAGACCATAGAAAAGAGTATCTTTGTGTTGTATTCATTGATAGGTGACAAACCAACAAGTGGTCAATCAATGGAATTAGTGGGCATGTAATTTGTAGATTGCAACTAGATCCTTATTTCTTCTACCTCTCTATAATGCATTTGGGAGCATGTTTAAACTATTATTAATATCTTGCATTAATCTTTAATATATTTTTTTTAATAGATATATGGCATCGCTCTTGCGACGAATAACAACGTCAATAGTATTGATAGCTCATTGCAACTATCGAAACTTCGTCGCTCTTGCAACAAATTGTTCGTCGCAGAAAATAGGATAGGTCATTTCTCTTGCAATGAAGAGGAGCGTCAATAGTATTAATAGTTTGTCGCAATTATCGACACTTTGTTTCTCTTGCGATGAATTGTTCATCATGGAAACTAGGATAGGTCATTTCTCTTGCGACGAAGGGGATCGCTGATAGTATTGATAGTTCGTCGCAAGAACTACTAGGGTCATCGCAAGAGCGACGAACTATCCTTACCATTGATGATACCTTATGCTTCAATAGTTCGTCGAAATAACTACTCTGGTTGTCTCTCTTGCCACGAGCATCCTTAGTTTTCATTCTTGCGACAATCATCGTTGTTCGTCTCTCGTGTGACGAGCACCGTAGGTCGTCTCTCTTGTGACTACCACCGCGGGTCGTCTCGCTTGTGACAACTTCCTTGGGTTTTCACTCTTGAAACTTTATCGCATGTTCGTCTCACTTGCCATGGCATGTGAAGTGACGTTTGAGGGGCCCAAGATTCGTCTCAATATCCATGACATAACGTCGAAATGGTCGTCGCAAAATGACCCAAATTTACTAGTCGTTACTCCTTATGTGAATGTGTTGTTAACTTCTTACAAATAGTTTTCTCAATTAGGAATATTTTCAAACATATAGCATACATCCATTACACAAAAAATAGAACAGATAACATGGAATCTTATTATAGATGGAAACTCCCAAAACCAACACAATGAGATCTAATGGTTGTAACAACAGTTGTAGAATCCTCCTAAGCACACAAATCTAATTGTTGCGAGGAAGCTACACAATCTACTACATAAACAATACAAGAAAACCTAGAATGATGCTAATCCACTATCTCAAGACTCTTCAAGCCCTACATTGCTTTGTTATGGTAATATCCTCTCTGCAAGTGGCCTTACAATCCTTTCATGAGCTCATCGCAAACTCAGTCTGACAAACTGTTCCAACCCCGATTCGCAGAGGTCCTCATGGAACTACTACGAGGCATCTGGTGGGGCCTCGTGGGACAACCCATGCTCAACCTGCAGGGGTATCTCCTTCCACATATGCGAGAAACCCTCTCAGCACCTGCAAATCAGATGACTGTCCTCATCCTGAAACTCGTCGTAAATACCCTACATAAGCCTAAATTCCTCCCAACTCTCTCCAGTATGAAACAAAACACCACAATGAACTCCAATGAGAACTCCAAATGAATTCTCCTCTTTATCTAGCTAGGGTGGATATTGCACCATCGAAACTAAACCTACAGTGGAAAGGTTTTTCCCAAAACCCCAACAAAAATTCTAGCTACAAGAGCATTCCAATAAGATATAAAATTATAATGCTAAGAAGAAGGGTTAATCCTCTCTTTATCCTTTCCTTGGACCTTCTAGATCTTTCCCCATTTTGACCAAATCAAATCTTCACTTTATTTTTCCTCCAATTCCATTTAAATATAATTATTTATTTTATTTAATGTCACTTTTAAGATTTGGCATTATTTTTACCTAGTGACACCAATTAAACCTCCTTGACTCCCTTTTTCCTTGTTGATTATAGCCTATGAGAGTCATATAGGCTATTGAGTCATCCTTCGTCGCGGTCAATTGGAAGGGGACATTACACAACCTATTTGAAAAAAGTAAGGAAAGATTGTATTATACCTTATATCTAAGTTGTGAAAGTTGATGGAGGTGTGGTTTATCATTATAGACCTATTCATGTTGTTAATTTTGCAATTGCAAGTTTAAAAAGGGATGTTGTGCAAAAGAGACAAAGTTTGCCTTGTAATTTGGGAGGTCGAAACTGTACTAAGTGACCAAATTAAAATGCACGTCCAAGCTTCCATGTAGCTCCAAAAATTGTTTTATAAGTTGTAAGATGGAGTTAGATATATGGTAAATTTACCTATGTCATCTAAATTTCAATTGAAGAACATGCAAGGTTGTTTTCATGCACCTAGATTTGTGATTTCATGTAAATTTGAAGGCAAAACTGGATCATAGTACAAGTCTTAATTTTAACCCAAATTGAGTGGTTCAACTTGTAAAAGGTGTAGCTTTTTTTATTTTACACCTGTCTATAACCTTATATTGGTATTTTTAGACAAAACCCTACTCGATGTGCATGTGATGTGTATAAAGGATAAGCATTACCTTGTAAAACCAAAGAGACAAATTATTAAAGATGGTTATATGAAATTGCATGCCCAAAGTTGGATAAGGCTCCCTAATTTAAGGTTTAAGTTGTAAATTTATGATTACAATATTTATAACATGTTTGTACAATTATTAGTTCATTTACACTCCAAAAAGGATGATTTTTATGGACAAATATTCACAACTTTTTGATGAATCAAATGATGGTAGGTTATGAGAGAAATCAAGGTTAGTTCTGCATTTTCAGTCATAACTGACTCTGTTGTGCACACAAACATGCAAGAGATGCCTAGTAAAAGCCTTGAAATACACATGTTTGTAAAAGTAACCCAAGGTTGTATTATACCTTAGATTTGAGTTGTGCAAGTTGTTGGGGGTGTGGTTTATCATAGTAGACCTGTTAATGTTGTTTATTTTGAAATTGCAAGTTTAAAAAAGGTTGTTGTGCAAAAGAGGCATTTGTTGTCTTGTAATTTGCAAGGTCAAAATTATACTAAGTGACAAAATTAAAATGCACACCCAAACTTCCCTGTTGATCCAAATATTGTTTTATAAATTGTAATATAGATTTAGATATATTGTGAATTTGCATATGTCATTTAAAGTTAAATTTAAGAACTTTTGAGGTTGTTTTCATGCACCTGGATTTGGGATTTCATGTAAATTTGAAGGTGAAACTACCTCAAAGTAAAATGCATGCTCTAGTCTCAATTTTGAGCAAAATTGAGTGGTTCAACTTGTAGAAGGTGTAATTTGTGATTTCACACCTTCATGTAATCTTATATTGGAATTTTCACACATAAACTTACCTAATGTGTATAAATGCCAAAAATTGCCTTGTAAAACCAAAGGGCCAAATTGTTAAAGTTGGCTATATAAAATTGCACGCCCAAAGTTGGTTACGCCTACATAATTTAGGATTTAAGTTGTAAATTGATGATTAAAATATTGTTAACATGTTTGTACAAATAGTATTTCATTTACACTCCAAAAAAGGATGATTTATATGCATAAATATTCACATCCTTTTGATGAATCAGAGGGTGGTGGGTTATGAGAGAACTCAAGGCCAGTTTTCCATTTTTCAATCATAAAATATTTTTTTGTGCAAAAATAGGCAAGAGATGCCTAATAAAATGATGCAGGAGCATCGTAGAAATCCAAAGCACGCGCCTAGTCAAAGGAACAGTTGAACGTGCAGATGCAAAAAGGACACCTTTTTTTTATGAAACCGTTTTGAATTTTGAAATCTGAAGCATTAATGTAATAGCTAGGAGAAGAATACTTACATTTATGTCTTGGAGATATGAACAGATCTAGAGAAATTACTCTCATCTGCTCGATTGATCCAGGTGGATCTTGGTGGCCACCCATCTTTTCCGACTGGCTCAAAACAGTTTTCTGGCAATTTTGGCAATTTACTATTTTTAGCAGGTTGTAACTTCTGGGGCCATTTTGAGGGTCTAAATGAAGTTTTTTCGAGATCTAGGTTCTCAATGATATCCAAAGGCATTATTGAGCCCCAAAAATGAATCTCCTCGACGATACCTTTCCAACGAGCTATCATACGCCTAAAACGGAGATCGTATGCAAAAGTTACAACCCCAAGAAGTTGATCCACCATTCTAGTGAGTCTTTCACTCTGTATTTTTACAGTCTCTGTACATTTCTTTCATTAATGGAAATCGTGTATTACTATATCTCTGTGTTTATAGTTTCATCTCTAATAAATTTATGTTATATTATTGGATATACACGATATCTTTGTGCATTTCTTTATTATATCTCCGCTCTCATTTCGTGCCGAAAATAATTCGGATCATGGATGTAATAGGCATTTAAGTCTGTTAATATAAAGTAGGTAGATATGAATGATTAGATTAGGCAGTTTAGAAGCGTAGGAGGGAAAATGGATATAGACACCCTCACCCTTGTATCATTGTAGAGAGGAGTAACATATTATCATTCAGATTTAATAAGTTGGAGAGCTGTAGCAGAGAGTTGTAGAGAAGAACCCATGTACATAAACACTTGAGTTAATATATGAAGCTTTGACTCAACTTTCATGTTGTTATTATGCTTATTGTTTACATTAGTTAAATGGTATGATTACAGTTGATTTGTTTCTCTGTTATGCATTTATTTCAATGTTGTATTGTGTGTATGATTTCATCTTGAATGTATGAAGTCTGAGAGAGAAGAAGAATGAGTTTCAATTGTTTCTCTTCCTGAGAATTCCTGCAAGGAGTGCAGTGAATGTCCGCAAGGTGTGCGTTGATGAAGGTCTTAGTTTTATCTCAGAAAGCTCAGGAGAGATATCGTTGTTCTCATACCCACAGAAGTGCAGGTGAAGCACAAAGTCGTGCAAGGTGTGCGCAGGCTGGTTGAGGCTTTAGAACTTATCAACTAAGTTGAAGGTTGAAGGACCACTGTTGCAAAGAGTGAACAGGGTCGAAGACTCAAATAACCAAAGGTTATTTGAAATTTTTCCGCAAGAAGTGCGAGCAAGAACCCTTTTGGAAGGCTTGATTTTGTAAGTGAAAGCTCAGGAGAGATAATGCCTTTGAAGTGTTCAAAGGGAGATGGAGATCAAGACTGTCACATAGAAGTTAAGTTCAGGAGCGAGAACACTCAGTCGTTGGGGAGAAGTCATTGAGGAGTGAATCGGGCAGTCAGAATTCTCCGTGGAGAGCTCGCGAAGTCGCGAGGACCATAGGATCTAGTGGAGTTGTAAGGTGGTTAGGAGTTAGACGAACTCATCACCCTAATATCAAGAATCAACGTGAACCGTTGATCATGGTTGTTGGAGCCACCTTTGTTTTTTAGCCCGTTTTGAATTTCATATCTTAATGCTCGAAATCGAAAGATGGTTTTCATATTTTCCTTCATTTGTTCCAAAATCTCTGAAGTCTCATCACGTGAACGGTGACGGTTATCATACTCTCAAGGAGAGTTCTACTTTTTGTTCAAATGATTTTCCCATTTTTTTTTACCTTGGGATTTCGTATGTCGGATGTTATAGATTACATAGTTCACAAGTCCCGAAGAGAAAAACGACGAAATCACTTTTAAGTTTTACCCAAGTCAGTAGCGAGAGTAAAAATTTTCTAAATTACGGTTAAGCATCATCGGGGTTTTGCATCTCGACGTTTACTAACTCCAAAAGTCTTACTGTCATAATCCTGATAGCCGAAACCACGAGATTCTTGTTTTAGTAACCCGTGTTAATGTTAAAGGTAAAAAGCTTAGCCGCAGTTAAGCTTTGTCGGGAATTCGCAACTCGGTGTATTTTCCTTTAAAAGCTACACTGTCAAAGGCCCGAGTCGCAAAGTCGCGATAAAGATAGGAATGTAATTAATTAAACACTTAATCTGGTTTTATCCCCTATTTTAATTAAAACATATCATCGCGATCTCACGATTTTGCAACTTGGCATACGAACTTCTCAGAAGCTATACTTTCGAAGCTCTGAGTCGGGAAGTCGCGATCTCACGATTTCACAACTCGACATACGAACTTCCCGGAAGCTACACCTTCGAAGCTCCGAGTCGCGAAGTTGCGATATAAATAATCACATAATTAATTAAGCGCCTAATAATAATTACGTTTTTTATTAACCAAAGATAATCATCGCAATCTCGGGTCTTAGAGGTTCAAAGGGCTAAAGCGAAAACTCCCGATGTAGCGAGTACCGAAAGATAAATTAACGTCGATGAAACCTGATTAATTGAGCTAAGTCAGTATTTCTCGTGATTTGATGCATGCACAGTCTACGAGGAAGTCTTAATTTTTCCTTGCGCCAACTGACATTTCGAATTGCTAAAAAAATTATGGCATTAATTAGAAACAAGGCGAATCGACAAGTAAGGATTGGGTTTTTATTGATAAATTTATATTTAAGCATGATTTGACCGTTCTGTTCTTGAAAAGTACCGGGTTTTAAATGGTTGAATATATAGAGTTGTTATTTGTTATCGCAAATTCATTTTTATATTACACAGAGCAAACTTTTCTCAGTGAACTAATTTCTTTATGTATACATATTTTTATCGCAGAAGAGCTAAAGCAGGATCCCCCGCCATGGCCCCGTGAAAAGCGTCTAAAGCCAACGTTGAGGTTTCAGGACAAGGTTCAGACAACGTCGCTGATACTTCACCTCGAAGTGTCGGCTCTGTCAGGACCTGGTCGTTTGTTTCTGATGTTCTACAGTCCAAATTGGTAGATTATTATGATGATTCCAATGACAATGAAAAAGATGATCTGACCACCAAATATAATATCGTCATCCAATTTGGAATGCATAAAGTAGCATCCAGGCCACGACTTCTCCCTTACTATGATATGGCCCAGTGGGCATTAGACCATGTGGACATACCAACCAGAACCATCATCAATGAACAGAAAGTCACTATTGGGACTTTCAGACCCGAACAAATGCAAGCTATGTACAAGTTGCCAACCGTGTTGGACCTTACATACGATGTCGAATTCTTGGAGAACTTCAAACAGAAGGAATGTGTGCAATATGACAAAACTATGTCCAGTTTAATCAGAGATTGGGTTTCAAACCCTGCGAAGTTCAGGGCAGACAGTAATGGTATATATTCAATAGCTTCCTTGGAACCACAGTTCAAATATGTAGCTATGATGACCTGCAGACTATACGGGAGAGAGGACACCACACATTTTTTTCTTCAGTGGGTGCCTCTAATACATTCAGTTGTCGAAGGTTGTTCCTTCAACTGGGCTAAAATCTTGTCTGATAGCTTGACCAGTCAAGTTACAGAGTATCGGGCGCAGAGGGAGAGTAGAAAGATTGCTTCATTCTTTATGTCTGCGTACATTATGGTCACCGTGTGTTTTCTAACGCCTTTTCCCTTAATGAGATGGAGTTGGACTCCATCAGAGGCCGAGCCCATCCACGTCTACCATTCAAAATTGTGGGAAAACAAAGCGGCAGATTTTGTGTATGAAATCTTTAACTGGGTGATGGTACCACTGCATGTCACTATTTTCAGCCACCCACCACCCAGGATCTCGGACAGTATAGCGACGAATCTGAGAAATATAGTTGACTGGTATGTAGAAGCAGAATTCTCATATCTCAGGGTTTTTGGGTCTTTTGTTCCCCCGCATGCATTACCATTATTCATACCCGACAAGTTGGCTTGTCGTGAGGTTTCTAGGCAAACCGTAATCGGTGGCATAAGAAAGGAGCTTAAGGGATATTCAAAGAAGGTATGGCCACCTTTTCCTGTTCATTTAAATTCATATTCTTTGTTAGATTTCGAGCATACTAAAACTGAGGCAGCAGCCCTGGAAGACCTAAAATTGGTTCATATTGAATTCAAGAAGCACGATCCGCAAAGGGTCGTAAGTAATCACTTGGCTAGTTGCAGACTCAAAAGGTTCGAACACGAGAATTCACCCTCGGATGATTTTTTCTGAGGTGCAAGATCTTATGCCGAGATTTTGGCTCAGATACAAGCCCTGGCACCCGAAGAGAGGGTCGATGTTCTAAAATTCCAAGAACATTGACGCAGTTGTCTTCCCACAGTATTGCAGGGTGAGAATCCAAGTACAGCAGAGGTGAAACAAAAAGAAGTTGAAGGCTCCAAAGATGTGGCACCCAGCCAAGAAAAACACCACGATGTGGAAGATCAAACTAGGAGTCTGAAAACAGAGATAAAGACTCCCGAGCCGCCGAAAAAGCAGACTCCAGTCACTACTCCAGGACAGCCAGCTAAGCAAATCATAGATCCCATCGCCTCCATTACTCCCTTGTAGTCAACTCAGGGAAACATAGACACAGGGTGGATTTTAAATGAAGAATTGAGACCTATAAGGGTGGAAGAGCTCCCTCCAAATGAGTTCTTTTTCAATAAGAAGAGAAAGGTTGTGGTAAAAAGAGAATTCTATCAGGAAGAAGGATCAATAGCCAAAAATTTCAAGGTGTTGACCGATGGAAACGACAAGAAGAAAGAAGATTTTTCTACAAAAATAGCCGGGACATTAGGGGCATATGCCACAGCGAACCAATTTTCAGTCAGGGTTTTGAAAAATCAGCTAAAGCTAAAAAATCACCTCATCAAAACCTTATAAGCTAAACTAGCCACAACAGAGGAGGTTGCCAAGGACCAGGAAAGCGCAGGAATAGAACAAGCACAGTTGGCCTATAAAAAGGAGATAGAGTTGTTCAAAACTAATATCGAACAAGCAGAGTTGGTAGTTCAGAACGGTCAGATAGAAGTGGACCAGCAAAAAGACTTGATTGAGCAGCTACATGCTAGAGTGGAAATCGTCGAAAGTAAAGTTATAGATATCAGGATGTTCCAGTCCCAGGCAATGGAGATTCGGAGGAGGGTTTCTGCAGCCCAGCGAAGTTTACTCACCAAGGTAGAGATAATTCGGGACAATTGCTTACTCGTTGATGAAGTATTGGAAAATATATCTGTCAAAGAAAGAGAAGCTAGAGCAGCTCGGGTCACATTTCAAGAGGCTGTAATAGCTACAAACAATAGGGAATCAGAAAGTACTCCTAGGTTTTCCATTTCAGAGCAGACCAGAGGAAATATTTTATTGAAAGAATGTGAGCACAGTATAGCAGAAGGTAAACTGCAAGCCAATAAGGTAATGAAATCCTTTGAAGAGGATTTTGGTTCTATAGATGGTAATCTGTTAAGTATTGATAGCGAAGGAAATGTTGAGACATTGAGTCAAATGAATATAGCGAAAATCTCACTGGATATAAATGAAAAAGAAGAAAGAGATTCCGCCGAAATCTCACAAGTAACTATGGCAGACATAGTTCAAATAGATAAATGTATGATTAAACCAAGTGTGCAATTATGCGGTATTGACATCATAGACCGACAGATGGAAGAAAGTTTTTCGCAATTAGCCCGAGATTGTTACACTTTTGAGGCCAATTGTCAAGTGGAACCGTCAAGGTTGATATCTCGGCTAGTGGAAAGATGTGTCACTTGTACCGAGCATGCGAGAGGGTGAGCTTCTGGTACCAAATAAAGACAGAGATAAGGAAATGAAATGATTGATCTCCTTCTTGTTGTAACTGAAAATCCTAGAACGATTGAGATTCCATCATATGTAAATCTGTATAAATATACAATAGAAGGAAGGAACAAAGGCTAGACCTTTTTGTGTCGATTGTAA
>ML777124.1:785709-813785 GCA_009831015.1 Picea engelmannii
CATTGTATGTCATGATGGGAGCAATAATCTAGTCACTGAAAGTTATATTGGAGATTGGAAACTAGTCACTACAAGTCATATTAGAGATAAGCAACCAACTGCTACAAGTCATGTTGGTGGAAACCATACATCCAATACAAGTCATGTTGGGGGAATTGATATTGCTAAGAAATATAGATGAATAGGATTCAATCTTACGTTCCCTTGTAAAATTTGCAAGGGAGATCACCTTACTCATCTGTGCCCTATTATTCCAAAGGTGCATAAGGTGTGGTCCATGTATCAAGGCTCTTATACTCCTTAACCACCTTTGGTTTCCCAATAATCTATTCAACCATTGATTGATGAAGTGGTCGAGTCGATGCAATCTTTAGTCGATCCCACTCTTCTTTTAGAGAATGATGTGTCAACAAGCATTGAGCTAATGCAATATTTGGTCGATCCCACTCTTATTTTGGAGGGTGATGTGTCCATTGACCAAGTTTTCTACATTGCTAATTCAAAACCTTCTTCACAAGGGGGCATTCCTCTCACCTCAAGCATGCTCCCTCCAAGTCCTAGGGTTATTTCCTTTGATTGGAATAATATTGTTGAGCCTTGCCTTTCTAATTCTACACCTTTCCAAATAAAGGTTGAAGTTTATTCATATAATATTTATTGATGCATAGTAAGTGAAAGAGCCTCCGCAAACATTATATCCTCCTCGACTTGGAAATATATGGGTTCTCCCAAGCTTGTGTTAGCTACCATTCAGCCACTATATTTTGATAGAATATCGAGTGAATCTTTGGGGATTCTTCCTCTGTTTCCTATCACATTAGGTGAGAAGACTATCCTAGTCGATATAATAGTGGTGAATGACCCATTAGACTTCAATATGCTCCTTGGGCATGATTATGTATATGTTATGAATGTTGTGGTGTCTATTCTCTTTCAGGCGATACATTTTCCTCACAATAGAAGCATTGTCACTATCGACTAGCTTCCATCTGATGGTTAATATCCTTATTTGACTTTAGACCTTGATACCCCAGTTGTTCCTAGTACTTGGCTATACTCTACCCCACCATAGGTGAATTATGTGGCATCATATCCTTGGTGTCTGATTACTTCTAAGAAGGAGCCTTTACACTCATGTTTTCCTTCTTGGGACATGGTCCTAACAATTGATCATGTGATTTATCCAATGGGGGCACGGGAGCCCATACTTCCCCCTATTATCCTAAGGTGCTATAAATTTCCACTTGAATTTAATATCATTATTTGTAGGTCCACAATATTTAGTATTTGTGAGTCTTTATTGATAAACTCTACCAGATTTCATCAATATCTCTATCATTATATGGAATATGATCAATCCATTTTTCCCATTTTGGTTGTCAATCCTCCTAGTTCACATGATTTCTTAGATGTTGAATTGTCTTCAAATGTGGATATCCTTGAAGCCATTACTACAACTAATAGACCTTGGGAGGATATGCATTATTGATCATCCTTTCTTCCTGAACTAGAAACTTTAGAGGTTGAATATGGAATAAATACTTGGCCTAAGCCTCATAAGGGGTGTTGACTCATAAAATCACTAACTAGCCACTAGCCTACAAATAGTTGTAGGGCACAAATTAAAATTTTATTTATATATGAAAAATAAATATTAAACTATAGGTGGGGGACCCTAGGAAGAAAGAAAGGTCATTTACTTCCAAATATCCCCTTGGATTGAGTATCACATGTATGCTAATGTGTTTCCATGAGCATATAGCATGATTATATTTCACTTGTAGTTAAGAGATCAGTCTCACTTACAGTTTGTAGTGATATTGTTTTCTTCCTAGATCTGACTATGAATGGTTATGCTCATAAAGATTCAAGGAAACTTTCATCTTACATTCAGTTTATTCATAGATGTTATGAGGTGGTCACAAAAAGGTTATGGAGCAACTAAAGAATTTTTATTTACAGTGGATATTATTCATCAATTGTTTATCATAAGATTGGCGGTATTTTGTTACATCACATATTTGGAAAGGAAAAAACAAGTCCATTGTGCAAATGTTATACATGGTATGTTTTTATATAGTTTGTCATATGTATGAAAAAATTGATATTATCTGAATATATCACATTCATATGATAATTGTTTGGTCCTATAGCATAAAGGTGGTGTGTTGAAGTTAAAGGATATGAAGTTTTGAAACATAGTGCATATGGTATTAATTAATGGTGATATTGCATGGCACTTGCCACCTTTTGGACCTTGCTTCTGTCATTTTAATGAACATGTATATGCATGTCACGTTGTTTAATGGCAATGAATGTGGTTTAATTTCAAGGATTTGAGTTGGTAAAGTTCAGTAGTCATTCGAATTGGCATTGAGTTATTGTGATCACATCATTATGGGACACGTGATATTGGCATATGTGGCATGGTTATGCAACATATGATTTGTGGTTGTTGTTAGTGGAAATATGATCTAGATTGTGAGTTGATGTGTTATTTTTTTGGAGAATGTGATGCCTCTCATGCATTCAATGCATGGGACGTGAACATTTTATTAAGTTTGTCACCCTCACTATGTTTGGCATTTCATTTTGTCACTTGATTTTTTTTAGCTCTGGAGAGATAGAGTTGTCTGAACCCTAATTGTAACTGTTGTTGGCAATGAAACTCGTATTTTTTAGAGGAAGACAAGTTCCAGAGAAAGGTATGCCACCTTAGCACGTACCCATCAAATGCATGTTGTTATTTGTAGTTATAATTTGGAAAATAGCTTTGTTTGATGATTGAATGAGCATGTTGTTGGCTTTTGGATTCGTTGGATTGTCCAATTTGTTGGCTCTATTATTCCCAAGAAACATAACCAAAGGGTAATATAACAGTTCTCTTATCTTTCCATTTTTCTCCAAGCCTAGGTCAAGGACACAATCCCTATTGATTATTTCCTCTGTATATATTTATATTGTTTCCTATTTAAGGGATTTAAAGAATAATGGTGTCATGGTTTCACTTGAGACCTCCTTATAATTTTATCTTTCTACCCTATTGTGATATTCTCTCACTTTTTATCAGTCTCTGGTCGTTTCACTTCATGATGAGTTTTGGGTTTGTTAAAAATCAGGTGCGATATAAAAAAATCCATGTATGGAAGCCTGACTTACAAGGGTTTTGTGTCTTGGATTGGTTTAACATCTATGTGTATTTTCACATGAAAATGAGGACTAGGTCGTGCTCTGAGTTGGTTGATGTTTTGTTTTTAAAGAACATTATTGCAGAACTTTAGAGTCCTGGACTCTGTCACTACTAAAACCCTAGGGTTTTGAACCAACACATGTTAAGAAAATAGCTCGAATTAGCAAGGGGTTTGTTATTAGTCCAAGTGATGGCCTTTGTGTTCTTTTAGATAGTGTTTATCCTTACTTGTTGAGGGATATAACTCGATTTGAAATCCCTTGGTTTCCTTACGGACTGTTGAGAATTTTGAATATTTTTCCTTTGTTCATATATGTTGGTTGAAATCTTGTTTCTTCACACAGATAAGTTGTCATGCTCACGACTATTATATTATCAAGGAAGTATAAGGGTGATATTTGGTTTCAAATTTTCGTAGGTTTGATAATGGCCTTCGATATATGCATATATATAATTTTTCACCGAATTCAATTAAAGAATAAAGGTTCAAGCTCTAAGTATTCTCTTTTTATATATATTTTCTTTTTATATTTAGCATATATAGAAATGATAAAAAGAAAAGGGAACAATTATGCCATGGAGCTTTCAAAATTGTGATATTGATTTTGTTGACACAATTAAATGGTTTCTCTATGATGATTGGTTATTGGTGAAGACTTTTTACAGATTTAGATTCTTTGTACATGAATATTTGATTATTAATTCAGAGAATAAAGTTGAAAACAAAAGGAAAACTCAGATTGTTTTAATTGAAATGCAAAAACTCATTGTATACAGGAGCAAGTCCTTCATGTTTCCACTTTTCATTCATTATTCATTGAACCCTAAGCTCATATATCATTTTTAATTCTATCTTCTTTTTCCCCTATTGAATGAGATAATAAATGCTCGTCTATCAGTTTGATATGAGTATTTGGCAACTGAAGTATATATTGATAAATAAAAGAGATGTAACAAAAGGTAGAATTTGAAGAGGTGCTTTCCATGGTGGATATTTTTTATGGACTATGTTCCAATCAAGCCATGGTTAACTTTTCAAGGCCAACCCCCTCATATTTTCATTTTTCATGAATTATTCCCAGCGCCCAAATATCATTTTCAGTTTGGTCAAAATCTCTTCCCCTTGATACATAGGCAATTTTGGACAGTGGATATAACATGATAATAATTATAAAGGGATTTTCGACATAAGTTGTGTGAGGTGATAGTTAATAGATGTTAGATATTTGAATTTCTCATTGTTTGAACATGTGACATTACTTTCCTTATCATTTATTTCATTTTCCATACATTACAACCCCCACGTGTTCCAAAATTACACTGAAACTCCCATGTTCTTAAATAATAAAAAGTTTAATGAGGTGATGAAGAGTCAAAGAAGGAAAAAAGTTTTGTTAATCCTCCTTACATGTCCTTGGTTTCTTGCATGATGTTATTGTCAAGTTAGAGATATTTTCAAATTATGTTTATGAAAATAGTATTTGATGTTTTACTTTCTATTGTATGCATATTGTAACTTATCTTTGTACTTATAGATGAGATTCTTTAGTAGAGGAAGTCATGGCAGAGAAAATAGGGGGAGGGGGAGAAGGAAAAATGACTTTTGGGGTAGCAAAAGACTCTATTTTTCCATTCATTTTGATGCTAACTCAGAAGAATTCAACCATCTTTTTCAAACAGGTTTCTTAAATCTAGTCGGACAAGGAACCTTTCAACCACATCCTCCATGTGAGAGACCACCTTTTCATCCTCATCCTAGTATCTACGGTGTACCTTTGCAACCACATGTGTCCCTACCTCCTAAGATCCCAGCCAATGATGGTTGGAATGATGTTGTTAATCCCCCTCAAAATCAAGTTCAAGGATGGCCACTAGTCTCATTTTCATTACCTCCTCCTCCATGTAAGTGGTCTACCCTGCACATTTCATCAGAAGCCTCCCGTGCTCATTTAACTCAACCATTAAAAAATCTAATCCAAGAAACAGAGCCTAGAAAAGGTAAACATCCTTCCCATTCTACTGAATCTAACCAAACAATATCTTCCTCACACTCAGTTACCTCTCACACCCAACACCCCAAGCATGAAGATAGACATATCCCTTTTGAAGATATGCATCCAGAAGCATCAACAGCAAAAGGTAAAGCATCTATACATGCAGGTCTAGAGTTCACAAAGGTAACAAAGTCACAAGGAATTGAAAGGAGGAATATTGCCTCACATAAGAAATATGACTTCTTATTTCATAATGTTATTTTATGATTATTTCACTATTGAAGACATACTTGTTTATTTTTTAGACAACAGTATGTTTGGGATAGATTTGTGACTCGCTATTTTTGGATACTTTACACCAGTATTTTTCAGGGCAGCTTGATGACATATTTATTTTTTATATGAAAATATATATAGTAACCTTTGGTCTATACAACAATTGATATATTTATCCATGTCTATTTGATATTTGGGAATCACAAGTGTAGTTTAAATTATTTCATGGGAGTTTATTGGGATATATGTTTTGTTGATGTTTTAATGATGTTTGATGGCATTAATTCATGGTTATTTTGGTGGAGGATGTTGAAAATTAAACAAAAAAGTCATTAGGGTTCCCCACCTATTAGTTAATATTTATTTTTACCCTTATCATTATTTATTAATATTAAAATAAAAGTTGTCATATTTAACTAAAGCTAGTTAATAACTTAATTAAAGGGTAGTTGAAACTACTCAAACTACCTTTTGAGAAATAAAAGAAGAACTCAAAGGAGAAGAAAGAGAGAGAGGAGATAGAGATCAAAACTCTGATAAGGGTCTTACTGAAGGTGGTAACAATGAGGACCAACAAGCATTGATTATTGACATGCTTATAAGGTTGATCATTTGTTTCTGATAGTCTGTAAATTCTTATTGGATTTATGAATTGATTTTCAATGCTAATTAGGAATTTTGTGCAGAGTCAAGGCAGTGGAAAATTGTGGCTTGTTGATCCATTTATTTTTTAGTCTTGGTTTTACTTGGGAGGCACCAGTCATCTCTGTGATGATGTAACATTTGACTTCTAAGTATTTTCCTGGTCCTTACCCATTCTGGGTATGAAAGAATGTATTTGGCAGTGTTCCAGAACTGAATGAATAAAATCACTTGATGGTTTTCAGGTTTCATTTTGGATTATGTGAGTGATCTTATTTCAGACTTTTCCATTTTCATTATTGTTCATCAAACTTTTTATATTTCTGATATAAATATTTTATTTTTCTTTATCATAAATCAACATAAAAGACAGCATTGATCTCAAGAGCATATTTCTTGAAGGTTAATTGATAATTTTGCAAAAGGGATATAAACATAGGGTAACAATCCCGACAATCTTGCCTTAGCCTGGCAAGATTCAAAAATATTGGTATTAGGATAGTCATTCTTTTTCATCAACAAGGGTCTCTACCCGAAGAAGTACTATGTGTAATCCATAAGGTTGTGTAGTTATTTATACCATATTGTACTTTTAAGGTTTTTTATTTTCAAGTTTTGTATTTGAAAGCATGAGCTATTATTGGAGTTGTATATTTGTTTTATTAATGTTAAAACTGAGACAAAGCCCCGTGTTATGTGTAAAACCCCTTATTAAGCCATAAATATTGAATTATTACATTTATAGTGTTATAATTGTATGTCGGCTAGAACCCTTCATTGCACCCTTTCATTATAATTGTACCCTTTGTCTCCTATATATATATATATATATATATATATATATATATATATAAACTAAGGAGACCTAGTCTTAGGATCATCGTATCTCATCTCATATTGTATTCTGAATTGGATATATTGTAAAAGGAGGTTTCCCCTTCGAAGTGGATTGTATTCATTGGCTTCTTATCATTTTTAAGGCATTGGATCATAATAATTAACTTCTGGATGAGTTTTGTTGGTCATATATACATGACTTTGGAGACATTTGCTTTGGGTTTTTTTTCGTCACATTGCTTCAAATTGATCCATTGACAGGTAACAGACTTGAAACTGGAATATAGGTTAGGTTTTTTATTCCTTGCATTGTGCATTATCAGTTTCATATTCCAATATTTCCTTAGGATCAACCCCACTGAGTTACGACACAAAAATATTATTTCCATTTTAAAGTGTCATAATTTGTATGGTAGAGCCTATTCATCACAGGTACCCTATTTAGAGCCTTGTTTTCCATTTTGGCACCCATGTTGAAGTTTTTCATAGGCTTGGGAGCCCTCTTATCCCTACCATGACTTTGCATTGAAGTTGTGTGACTTCTTCCCAACCTGTTTCTAGCCATGTCCCACAAGGTTCCCAATTTTACATTTTGAGTTGTGTTACTGCATCACATACCATTGCTAGTGCTTTTGAGCCTAATGCCCACTTTCGTATGATATCAATTGCTTACTACCTATGCATTCTCTTCAGCCACTTTCCTCTACATATGTTGCTCTTGCATCTCATAACCCTATCCATGGAGGAGACATCATGATGAATGTCCATATCTTGCACATCCTTTCTATATCTTGCATGGGTATGTTCCATGTGCTTGGAACTAGTTTTCTTGTCCTATGAAAATCATTTCCTCCACTATATTTTAGCATTATTTTGTTCTTTTTTAGGCTTTTATAACATGAAAAAGACCCAAAAATCAAATATTAAAAAAATAATAGATGGGGGGAAGAATAAATATGTTCACTTTTGGTGGCAATAATCCTAAGTTATGTCACCCTTGAACAAAGCACCAAGTTTTGAGCCATGTGCTCAAGAATTTGGGTTTTACTATGGCCTTATGAAGTTGACCTTTGATTGTTGAGTTTATTAATCCTTCAGTTGGTTACTCTTCCACTCACTATGGATATTCTATCGATGCCTGTTATATCACATACTTATATCAATGTTCCACTTTGCATCAAATGTTTCCCAAGTCAACATTATGTCATGCTTACATTCAAGGATTTTTTTTAGCCTATGTTATCCATTCCTTACATTTCTTGACTATTCGTGTTAGTCATCTTGGTTGTCAATTCATTCTCAATTTCATCAGTATCTATGTTCTTTATTCATGCTAGTGTAGAAGGTCTCCATTAACTTCTCATTGATGAGTCATCTCTTATCGGCTACGACACATTTCTCTAAGAGTTTTACCTAGATTCGATAGCACCCTGGGCCTATTTTCATCATTGGTAGGTTACCTTGTGCTCAACATAAGACCTTTCATCACTGGTTTCTAAATAAGTGGTTTCTCATGTGTTCGACGTCAAGACCTATATTCACATATTGGTATTTGTGTTGTACCTTTGTTTCCATTTTCATCATTAGTGGAAGTCCTCCCTTCTATCAAAGAATTTCATTATCGGTCATTTATATGAGGATCTCTTCCATGGACTATTACGTCTAGTGCATGCGATAGATGTACTCAGTGGCGTGTTCTTACATCTTTCATCCAATACCTTCAAATCATTTTCTATATGTATGCTCATGTTGGATGAAGGGAGATACCTTAATACCCTCCTTCCAATGGATTTTTTCCCATTGACTTCAACTCATTTTCTCTAGGATAAGGATCTGGAGACTTTATAGTACTTTGGGACTTGCAGGCATAAGTGGCAGGATCCCTCACTATTGAGAGTGGGAATATATCAATGTCCTTTGATTGATAGATTCTATAAGTATTCGATGATGACTCCTTTATTTTGACTTATTATAATGTACTAGGTACCTCTATGTCTTGTGTTTGTTAATAGTATACATCAATGACCAATAATCAAACAGTTTCTCCCACATTTGACATCAACTCATTTATGCGCATGGTGCAAATTCATACCTTTGGAGAGTTTGGGTTGAAGACCTTACGCCATAGTAGAATCCCCTCTTTATGTTTCTACTTGAGTTGGAAAGACAGTACCACGCGCCCATATGACATTGGTACTTTTGGAGGATCAATTTGTTCATCTCAATGTTCTAATTATCCTCTTGATATATAATGATACATAGATCCACTATGTATTTATTCATGTCCATGATCTATTTTGACATGGATACACCATGTATCTTTCTGTGGCGATGATATTTACTTTTAATATATATTTCATGGATATTTAGTGTACTTGATTTGGCAGTCATTCTTGTCCACACCTTAGCATGGGTATGCTCTCCTTGAGAAGAGAGTCATTTGATGCATTGATTTTTGTTGCATGTACTTTCCTAATCCTAAGTCTATTGAACTTCATCTGGCCCCACTCGAAGCTTTCTTAATTGAATTATAATGAATTTCATCCATTAGCTCCCCTTTTGACCTCATTCATTAGGGAGGATCTATTATATCATATTTTTCCACCCTCGTGGCTTAGATGACTTTGTTTGGCCATTATCCACTTCATACTAACCCATTGCACCTTGGTCCCACTCTGAACTCTACCCAAAAATCCTCCTTATCAATACACATGCACTTTCTGCTCACATTAGGAGAATGTACACACCCTTTTCCTCTAGAAAAGGCACGTGTACCTTCAAAATGGCTAACAGATATAAAAAATCATGAAAATTATGAGTTCTTGAGTGGGTTTTACGAGAAAACTACTTTTGTAACTCCCTACAACCTATAGAAAATAGTCTCAACCATCTTGAAATGGTATAAAAAGAGGCCTAGTGGAAGGAAAGGCTAGCATAAAGAGAGAGATAAATGTTGTGACAAAGTTATCCTCTTACCCAAAGTAGTCAAAGTCAGTCATATCCTTATGGTTTTCATGAACATCATCTCCCAAGAAACCTATGTTTCTTGAGTTTTCTATGATTTTCTTATTGTGAGGCCTAAAACCTCCTAGTTTTCCTTACACTCACGCATAGAACAACATTGGAGTTTGAAGGAGTCATGAGTGGCTTGGGGATGGTGGAATCTAAACAACAGTGATGGACAGTTTTGACAGCGAGGTGAAGTATATATTTTATGTATCCTTGTTTCCTTTAGTAAATTGAAGATCTCTCTTCTTTCTCTCCCCCAAATTCTATGTCAATTTCAACAATTTGATCTACTTTCAGTACTTGGATGTTGTTTTGACTCACCTAATAGAGTTATTTAAAGTAGTTATTGCATGTTTATTTCTCTTTCTGTCAAAAAAAATTGAGGAAGGTGTTTAATTCTCTTTGTGTAGGCCCGTGAACTTAGATAGAAATAACGATGATTGAAGCAAGGCCAACTTGCGAGACTCATCTCCAATCGACCATCAGAACCGTGTGAGTGCCCTCGTAACTAATTAGTAGTTATAGAGAAATCATTCTAGGCTACTTTAGAGAAATAATTGTATTGCTCTTTAAATTCCACTTTGTTAATGGTGTTAGTGTTAGAAGTCAACTCAAGACTTCTATTGAGTTAAGCCTAGCACACCTTGTTTCAAAATGTTCAATAGGGGTTTTAGGATGGATAAATCCTTGCTTTATTTGAAAAGGGAATAATGATCAAATATGTTAACATCACTCACCTAAGTGCAGCAAGTCAGGTAAACAAAACTAAAGGCTAAAAATTTAATATTAAGTGAAGTGATTGAGAGAAAAGGGAAAAATAAATACTGATAAATACACCAGTAACAAATATTGTCTTTAATGTCTTTATACAGCTGAGGAAAAACCTTTATCTAGAATTCATTCTAAATAAGATTTAAAGAGAAAACACAAATGTGGAAAAGATTACTAAAAATTGTTAAAGCAACCTTCTCAGCACAAAAGCATTTTTCATAAGCTCGTATAACATCAGCTAAGTGTTCAGAGGAAAATGTGAAGATGATAAACAAATAAAGATAACATACTAACCACCAATTTCATTAACAACTGAAGTCTTTACACAGGCAAGATAGATCAAAACAATTTTTAAACAATACAATATCAAGCCAAAATAGGGATTCAACCCTTTCTTCTTCTACATCATTTGATATATAGTGTTTTGAATTAGTTACAAGTATTTATGATCGATCCTGACTATCAAGGATAACTCAAAACTAATCCCTACAAAAACTCAAAATTAATTTCATCTTTTGACTGTTGATATACAAAAAAATAAAAGTTTTGCAAAAAACCTCCTAGGATCAAGGCAACAGCCTTGGATAAAACACTATTTTCTTGAATTATTCTCCATTTAGATGATAGCACTGCAGTGTCCTCTTAATCCTTCCCAGATATAATTGATCTTCAAGATCCATACGAATCCAGCCTTTGACAACTTGATCGTGGTACCCAATCTGCATTTATCTTCATATCCCAATATAGATTTTAGATCCACAAAAGATATATAGCTTTATAACATGATTCATAAGATGCTATCATAGGTATATCCCTCCTTCGTTACCAAAATATGAAATTGGGTGAGTTTAGCAGCAAAATCGATTGCTACAGGTGTTCCTGTAGCAACCCTGTTTTTTTGTGTGTGACTGCGGGATCTTCCAAAAAAAATAATTCTGCGTGTTTTTAACTCATTCCTTTTCCTGGGTTGTAGATGATCATAGACAAAAAGGGGAATGATACCTTAGACACAGGAAACAAAAATATTTTTCCATCCCCCATCCTTTTAATCTCAAAAACCGAATTTACCCCGGAGGTGGTATTTTCAAATGGATAGATTTTTATGAAAGATTGAAGAAGTTGCTTCTGCCAGCAGTTCTAAATTATACTTTTTGGTTTTCTTAGATTGAGATCAGGTTTGCATTCTCTTAGTCTCATTTCCTTCATATCCGATCTTAGGGTTTGATCTTTTCATATTCTTCTTACCCTGTTTTCTGGTAAAAACTCTATTTTTTCCATTGATAGTCTTTTTATTCATGATCAGACCACCCTTCTTGAATTTATTCTTCTCATCCTTAGTGACATGGATTTTCTTGGTTGTAGATGACTTCTTCATAGGTTTAATAGGCTCTTCATCGATGATGATGACCTTCTCTGTGATAGCAGGTTTATACACTGCTTTAGACTTCATCCTGAACTTGTTTTGAGGCCTGGTGCCCCTCTTTCGCATTACAATTTTATATTGAGAAACATTGTCTTGAAAAGAGATTGAGCTGGGAGGAATGACCTTTGGGGAATGGTATTTAGGTTGTACAGGCTCTACCAATTCCTCTGTTGTCTCAGGTTTTTTATCTTCTCCCAATACCCTAGGTTTTACCTGTCTTTGAGTCCTTCTAGAGTAAGCCTTCTGGGAAAAAGGAAATGGATGCTTACCTCCACCTAGGATATGAGAAGACCCTTCACTTGCTTGTTGGCTAGTTGGGGGAGATTCCACATGTTCATATGAAACCTTAACACAAGTTTCTCTCTTTCTCTTCTTTGCATTCGTTGATCAACTAGCACTAGATGAATTTTATTGTTCAGGCTTAGCACCCTTATCATGTCATTTTGCAGTAGAAGGATGAACTTCCTTCTCAAAACCTGACTGGATCAAAAATTTACCCCAAGTCTTCTACAATTTCCCCGTCTCGACTTTGAAAAGTACTTTAATCAAGCTCTGATGTTAGATTCTGTGAGGAGGGGTTTGGGGGTTTGCTTGGACCTTCATGGCCATCTTGTTGAGATCCCTCAAGAAATAATAGGGTAGATTCATCCTCTTAATTCCTGCCAGATGAAGCAGAAATCGTAGATGAAATAGAAATACCACATAACAGCACCCCTCACAGGTGATGAATCTTTTAAGCATGAGTAAGGCTTCCATCCATTCATTAGCAATCAAATACTTGGGAATTCCTTAGGCCCAATTAGGGTCTCTGTGTTTGGGTTCCAGAAACTGATTTACATATCCTCCTATGATCAATTTGTTTTTAAACCACCTTTCGCCATCAGTTGAGAGGTTGCAAGCAGCTTCTATGGAATCCTTTGTAAATTTCATGACCGAGTTTGTAATTCAGGCCCTTGTCCATTGAAACTCTCAGAAAGTGCCCTGGCTATAGTGTAATGATGACCATCCAGCTTAGTACGGAAAAAATACCAACCTGCCCGATCAAAAATATGGCAATTGTCTTCATAAGCCTCCATGATCTCAGTCCCTTTGAGCTCTTTCCTATTTACATGTCCACCTTTACCCATCTACGTAGTTGTGATCAGAAGACTAGACTCTTAGCTACAAAGCAGGGATTTGTCTGCTATGTAATGAGAATAATATGGGATTTGTCTGTTGTGTGGGTGCCAATTCAAATCAACCAGCTGTTGTAGGTAACGAAAAATGTGCTAGTTTTGAAATTATGTTGTTTGAAAAACCTCATCCGTGTAACCCTTTGGACAGTTGACGTGTAGAAAATGCCACCGATATTCGCATGTTATGGCTGACAACTGGTACTTGCTAACTGTTTTGCATACACATGAACTCTGCAATACAATCCACAACTTCCACGACTCTTCAAGGTACTCGAAATAATCACAACCAAGAACATGTGGAAGTTCATGTGGCGCTCCACCAGATTTGTCCTTTTGCTTTCTTGGGAGAATTAAACTTTGAATTTGTAGCCTACTAAGTTAAGTAATCATGAAGAATATATCTTAACATGAATTATGGTTCAAATGAAAATATTTGAAGCCAAGTGATGTCATCAAGCAATCATTTAAACATGTGTGTAATTCCTTTTGTCCCCCTCTCACAAAACTAAGTCCATCTCATTCATTCGATCTAGCATTATTTTAATCCCTTTAAGATAAGCTATTAAACATTTAACAACATAATGCTAAAAATTTATAACTTATACTAAATTTGACATGACAAGTAGCAATGAATGGGGAATAAAACAATGTAGAACAAAGTAGGTGTTAACAAATGGTTCACCCAAACCATAGGATAAGTTTTATCTGCAACAACGTATGCAAGAGTAGTAATATGTTCATGGACATTTTGTTTTTGACTTGATATCACATACATACAATCTTATTCTAACTCTATGTTGGATATGATAAGAAAAGAGCCACAGGATATTTAAAAGTGTAACTTTTTTCACACTAACATATAAGTTTATGATTTTTTCCAAGAAAAAAATAGCATACATTATGAATATATTGTAATGGAGGACCTTTGGATTGTCCATGCCTATGAAAGACAAAACCTTAAAATCTTGATTTTTTAACAACAACCACCATCACCACATATTTTCAAACCAATGACCTCTTCCATGCAAAATAATTTATATATTCCTCCAAATCACTAGCAAATTATTTAATCCTCTTCCCTTCCCTTCCCCATTTTGTAATAATGTGCCTTACCTTCCTCTCATATCCTATTTATTCCATCCATTCAAATTAAATTATATAGACTATGTGATTGTGTGAAAAGGGTCAAGATGGTTTTAAATGTAATCATTAACTACAAATCACGTGCTAATTCTTATAGCCATGATAGAGGAAGTGAAAATAAGTATGGGAAAAGGCTAATACTATTTTGTTGATTTTAAGAAACCATTCAATATTGTTCATGAACAGAGTAAACACTATATGAATTGTAGTTTCCAAATGTGACTATTTCTCTTGTTAAAATAGTACAGAAATAGTTTTGGGTAAAGTGAGAGTTGGCATAGTTTCTATAACTTATATCCACAACACTTTTGATGTTAAACAAGTCACTCTTATCTCCCGCTCTTTTAGGATTAGAAATAAACAAGTTGAAGAAGTTCCTTATTGACATTTAGGGTTAATGAATGAAGATTGTGTTATCTTTAGTGTTAGTATTGTCATCACTCCTTGTGTAGATTATATAATCCTTATGTCATGGAAATGAAGGTCTCCAAATGCAATTGGCTATTCTCAATGAGTTTTATGATTTCCATAGAATGATGTTATGTATTTCAATGTTTCCAAAAAATAGTTCTCTAACATACATGTTTGTTACAAAATTAAGGGGGTGGACATTACCACATCTTATATTCATCCAAGCACATCATTCACTAGGTGACATTTAATATGGTATCTAATTCTCAAGGTTGAATCGGAAAAGGCTATGTTTCTTTAGCCACCTTTATTTTCAAGCACAAAGGAAAACAAAATCTAGAATATTGTCACAAAGCCTATGGATATCCCCTGAGAGAAAAGCCTCTGTATTTTGAAAAAATTAAGACATCCTCAATGAATAAAGGATTTTTAAGTCTTTTTAGTTCACATGAACTTGGACTAGAGTTATCATAAATCTATTATTATTATCTTAAGTTATTCATTTCATAAGTTTGCTTCTTACCTTCCTAAGACCTTTTTATTAATTTTTTAAGTTAAAGGGATACATGTGGCACAACAAACATGTGACACATTTCATATCATCATTCCATCACTCAATTTTCCTTTACCTTCCATTTTTTGCTTCCTAATTCAATTTACCTTCCTTCCTCCCTTTCCTTTTATTTTATTTCCTCCCTTTATTTATTCTTCCTTTACCTTTTCCTTTTCCTCTTCTGCATTTTCCTTTCCCTTGGCATTTTATTTTCTCACTAGGGTGAAAGGAAGAGAGTGGAGATCTTTCCCACTTCATCACCCAACTACACTCACATTTTCGCCTTAATAAATCTCCTCCCTCCTTCAATCCTCTACATCACCCTCCCTATCCTCTCCTTCTCCTTTTCCCTTTTCCTTCATCATTCCAACCTCTACCTTTCACTTTCCTCTACATTTTTGCATATTTTTCTACTTTATCCTTCATTATTTCTTCTTCATCCCACTTTCCTTTTTCCCTCCACCTTACCTCATTTTCCACATTTCCCTTCTATCATCCACATTCATCCATTTCCATATTTCGTTGCATTGCTTTAGGGGAAAAGTGGAGGGTGGAGGTATTTCTCCTCAATATTCATTCACAACTTTCCCTTTCCATTGCCTCTTCCTACATATGAATACTTAGGTAGGTGGTTAAGGTGGTAGGTGTTGGGTATGTGTTATATTCTTTGCAAAATTCATCCCATGTATTGTACATTTATATGGGAGAAAATCAGCTTTATGGGGTGCTTTGCACCTCCCATCCGAGAGGGTTGTAGGGGTTCAGGGGCGAGAGCCCCTGAGAAAAAAAAATTGTCCATTTTTTTGTGTTTGTTTTTTGGTTGTTTTTTCAGGACAGTTTTTTCTTCATGGTTTTCTAATTCCGATTAAGGAATTAAGGTTGTTGACTAATTCGGGTAAATGGATTAGGGGTTTGGATGGAAATTGGAGAAAATGTCACAGTACCCCACCATCCTAGGAGGTATAGAGGTGGTTGGATACATTATCAATGCAAATGTAACAACACTCAAGATGTATGGACTAGAATTTAATTTTTAGACAAAGGAAAAAGTTATAGATTGGTATCAAATTGGTTGCAGATTGTGGGTTGAAATTGCCTGGGCGTGGTTGAGTTTAGAGGCAGTTAAGTTATAGAGGCGTGAATTTTTAAATTCATAACTATAGAATCAATATTATTAGGTTGGTTTTTGAATTTGCAAAGTTTTCCATGGAAGCAAATGGTGAAATTGGGCGAAATTCTCAATTCTAGATGAAATTGAGAGGGGAAATTGGCTCAAAAATGATGAATTGATAGGTACAAGAATCAAATTGATAGTTTCAATCTTGAATTTAGTGAAGCATAGGGTTAATTATATATTTGAACCTATAAATTTCATGGCAGGTGGCAATTTCTGGAAAATAGGCATTTTGACAAAATTGGAAAAATTGGAACATTTTGAATTTTCTATATGGTGACATCAGTGATGACATGGAGATTTCAGGTGGCAGCCAATTTGACACATAGAGGTAGAAAAGTGTCATCACAATCTTAGCTCCTGTTATGGCTGAAATAAAAATTGGGCCATTGTCATCATAAGTCTATAGTGATCAGGCCTACCAAAGTTCCAATGAGGGCCATTGGTAAGGTATGCACCAATTTGCCAAAAAATGTAAACTAGAGGTTTTTGAAGAGCAAGGTGGTGCTCAGTGGCAGGGGCACTGTTAATGATGATATTTTTATAGAGTGCTAGGCAAGTAGACATGGAAATTCCCAATGAATTAATTACAATATACCAAAGAGGTTGGAGTGGAGGTGCCAAAACAAGGAAAAATCCACTATTATGGGCCACTTCTGGGGGATTTTTAGGATTTTCAGAGGAGTAAAAGGGACCCCATATGAAAAGACTAGAAAAATTTATTTACTTGACATTTCATCTACTCATCAATCTAGATAACTTTGACTTAGGGAAGTTTTTCCAAAACTACTCAATTTGGGAGATAGCTAATTTAGCTCAAATTTCCAAGTCTAGGAAAAGTGTGAAAAGGAACAAAGTTGTCAATTACATATTACTGCAGAAATTTCATGGAGCATCAGATCATAAATATCAAGGTTGTTGTGTTTTCACCATCGGGAATGTTATATGTGGTCAATACAAAAAAAAATCTAGTTCCTCATAGATTTATTTCTACAAGTGGCAAAAGTTGTTCTATGGGATTAATTGTACCAATGAGACAAGTACAAAAAGGGGCAATTTTTTTTATTACAATGAGTCATGACTTTCATACTAGTTCTCATAATTGATTAATTAATTAGTCAATGGAAATCTCTTGGAGTGTATAATCAGCCTATCTACCAAGAATTTGGATTTGAGCAGCAAAAATTCTCAAAAAAATATATGGAGATGATTGGTGGCCTTAAAAGGGCAGAAGTTATGCATAATTTTTACATAATTGTAGAGTTTTTCTTATCTAACAATAATATGTTGCATGCACATTTTACATGATTAAGAGGACTAGAAGCATGGAATATTCCCAAAGAACTCACATCCATAAGGAAGAAGTGAGGGGCATGAATATCAGTTTGGGAAATGAAGAGACAAAGTGTAATGGACATAGAAGCATGGTAGAGATAATAGAGATAACAGAGACCATGAAAATATTAAGAGTGGAAGTGTAGATTTATAGAGTTGATAATTACAGAATAATCAAATCTCGAGAGGAGGCAAATCATATAAATACTCAACTGCTAGAGAGTCTAAATCAACTATAAAAGAAAGTCAAAGTTGGAGCAAGTTAAAGAGATGAGGAAAGAGGTAGATATCATGAAAGAAGAGAGAATTACAGAGGATGCATGAATTCAAGGAGTGTTAGCAGGACTCACAAACCACATTACTCACCTACTCATTCATCCAAGAAGGAATATCCATCTAAAGAATCGCAAAGCATCCCAAAAGTATCTCATGTCAAGCATCAAAGGAGAAGGCATGAATTGGATAATTTGCAAGGAGAGCTTAAGAATATCAAGCCACCATTTTTTTATGGAGAAAATAAGAAGGGAGAAGAGGTTGAATCTTGGTTTCTTGGAATTGAAAAGTGTTTCCCATTACATAATTATTCCTTGAACTTGGAAGTCGTGATTTCCATATGCCATTTGCAAGGAAAGGCTTCTATGTGGTGGGATCGGTTGAAGCAAGTGAAGCACATCAATGAAAAGAATATAACTTAGAAGCAATTCAAGAAATATTTTCAGCAGGATTATCTTTCAGAGAAATACTATGATAAAAATATGAAAGATTTATTTGAAATAAAGCTAGGAAATGTGTCCATGGAAGAATATGAAAAGACGTTATAAGAGTTACTAAGATATGTGGGATTCATTAAAGATGAAAAGGTAAATATTCTGATGTTTTTGAGTGGGATACCTACGTTTTACAAAGATAAAATAAAATTTGATGAGCCAAAGACTTTAGAAGATACCAAAAAGAAGGATAAGTACATGTATGAGAAAAGTAAAGGTAGAGCAACATTCCAAAAGTTGGAAGGACAAAAAGGAAAAAGTGGAACAAAGCATGAGAGGTTTCAAACCCCCTCCATATTTTAGGAGAAATCCTAATGTATATTAACAAATCCAGGCAACACAAAGTGAGTCAAATATGGTAGAATCTTTAGGCAAAAGACCAGGACCACGGATCAAATGTTTGGGATGTGAAGGAGAGAATTTGTATAGAGATTTCCAAGACAAAATGAGGATTTTTCACAACCTTTGGAAAGCCACCACAGTTGAATAAATGGGAAAAAATACTCCAAGGATATATGCAGCCCTAAAAGATTGACAGATTGAACATCAATCCCATGTGATTGAGGTAGAAGGTAAGATTTCAAATCAACCAATTTCTATTTTAATTGATTCAAGAGAAAGCCATAGTTACATTGATCCTAAAGTAGTGGATACATTTCATTTGAAAAAAAAAAAAGTAAGCTCGAAAGATCATGGTTGATTCAGCTAGCCAGTAGAACCAAAAGAAGGATCAATGAGGTTGTCAGGGGTTGTCCAATAGATCAAACTGAACTCAATACGATTGTTGACCTAAATGTCATTTTGTTGGGTTGTTGTGATATCCTAATTGGAATGGATTGGTTGGACAAGCATAAAGTTGTCCTAGACTTCCATAATAAAATATTTATATGTCTTAGTGAAGAAAGAAAACAAAACTTGGTAAAATGGATTGCAAGACCCATTTCTATAAGGGATATTTCAGCCTTATAGTTGAAAAGATGTTTAAAAAATGGTTTTCAATTATTTGCAACTGGCGTGGAAGAGCTAGCCAAGAACAAGAGTCCAAATCTTGAAGATTTTGTAGTGCTATAAGAATTTGAGGATGTATTTAGGGAGATTCTAGGTTTTCCACCCAAGAGAGACATAGACTTCTCTATTGATTTAATGCTTGGAGTTTCCCCAGTAACCAAAACTCCTTACATGATGAGCACACCATAGTAGAAGGAATTAAAAATGTAGTTAGAGGAGTTGTTGAATAAAGGGTACATATGATCAAGTGTCTCACCTTGGGGTGCACCAGTTCTCTTTGTGAAGAAGAAGGATGGGACCTTGAGGTTGTGCATTGATTTTAGGTAGCTAAATAAATCCACGATGAAGAATAAATTCCCTCTTCCTGTGATTGATGACCTATTTAACTAGCTAAAAGGAGAAAAATTATTTTACAAGATAGATTTGAGATCAGGGTACCATCGGGTGAGAATCAAGGATGAGGATATCAACAATATAAATTTTAGAACTATATATGGACATTATGAATTTGTGGTAGTGTCATTTGGATTAAAAAATGCCCCAGTAGTCTTTATGTGTTTGATGAATGGTATTTTCAAAAATGTCTTGGATAAATTTTTCATAGTCTTCATGGATGAAATATTTATCTATTATAAGATAGAGGAAGAGCATGAGAAACACTTAAGAATGGTGCTACAGGGATTAAGGGAGCATTAGCTATATGCCAAGTTGAGCAAAGGTTCATTTTACCAAAAGAAAATCCATTATTTTGGCCATATCATTTCAAAGAAAGGCATACTAGAAATGAATGTAAGACCCGTGTTCCCCCCCCAACATGTAATTAATCACGTTTAATGATTGCCATGAAATGGCATGCAAACAATGTAAATGTATTATTATTTAATTGTAACTTCCAACAGGTGACTTTGGAGGTGAAGCCTTGAGTATTGGTCATGATACCACTAGACAAAACCTAGAGAGGGGATTCATTATGCCAAGATGACCCAAACTTCCTTGCTGAGATATTTTGGAATATTCATACTTCTACATAGTCCTAATGACAAGGCAATTCGGTTAATGAGAAAAGGACTAGTGATTGAGCAGTCAACCACCTCAATGAATGGAGGTATGGGAAGACCTGGCAAGGACAGCAGAAACTTCCAACTAGGGGGTACCATCGAGTACCATATCATACTTCCCAAGTTGATTCGTGTGGAAACCGAGTGCCTTCTGACAGAAGATAGGGGACAGGTCGAGAACCTTCCCCGAGATTTTTACGTGTAGGAGATGCATGAGGAAAAGGGTGAAGTCTCAGCCTCCAAAAGGAAGAGAGGATAAAAAGTCGAGGGGAGATCAAGGGGGAGTCCCAGAGAAAGAAATTAGTCATAGGACTGGTCCGAGAACCCAAGAACCCATCATGAGTTGAGAGGATACGAGCTTGATGTTGGGAAGGCATCTAATAAACCTCGAAAAGGGCCAAGCTAGGAGAGAGAGCTACTACGAGAGGACGCGTGAGTAAGCATAGACAATTCATTGGTCATATCATGGCTTGGCACAAGGGTGACTTGTTGTCGAAGTGACTAAGCACACAGAGCCTATGGTTGGGTGAAAAGGAAAACACCCACAGTCAGTTGGTTGGTATATATTGTAAATATATAAGTATCTCATATACTATGTATACTAGAATTAATGGTATGGTTGGATGCATAAGATTGTGTGTAACTATGTATACTTGGTCAATGGTGTTGATATTGTTCTATTGGAAGTCATTGTACTTGTATAATAATAATATTGAATTGAATTGCATGTGTATTGTGTAGGAGGACCCTGTGTTTTATCTTAATGGATTAAAGAAACAGTACAATCAATTTCCTCTTGTGAATATAACTTTAGATATATTGATATGTTTGTGCCTCTTGGGTGCGTAGCAAAGTATTTCTATAGTGTGATACCTGTGAAAAGAAAATAGGCTTGTAAACTAAGAGTGCACAATACCCCTGGGAAAAATGGACAGCGTGTCCTAAGATAGGCATGGGAATGTCTCAGTGCCTGAGAGAGGCTTCTGTGTAGTTTAGAGAGTCTTAATTCTTGCGTGGAATTCATTGTACTGGTATAGAAAATTCGTAGAATGTGAATCTCCATATAAAGCGGTGAAGATAGAATGCATTAGTTGGTTTAGAGTAGATTTTTAGATATCCTGAAGGCATGGTAAGCCTTAGAAAATACCTAGAGGAAACCCTGAACTACTAAGTCTTGAATCAGACTGATAACCTAGAGAAAAACCCATGTTTTGAACCTGAAGGAATCATAGTCGTTGGGTCAGCGAATAGATCTTGACCCTTCGTCGAAGTACACTATGATGCCTAGAGAGTTTTACTCTGAGTCAATGATAATCATGGATCTATCCGAGGATTGAGCGGCGAGATGGTCTCAACCATTAGTTAGACGTGCCATTCAGAACAACGAGGATGTTGGCATGGCGGTCAACACATATTTAAGGATAATATGTGTCAGCACCTAATTCGTCAAAGGGTTGAGGATGGGCCCATGTTGGGCTCAGGCCTTTGGAAGGTCACCTAAATCGTCGATCGTTGGATTTGCAAGTGGATAAATACCTACCATTAGTCGGAGTAGTCCATGGTTAGGCTGAGATGAGACTCCAAACCGATCAGAGTCATCGATCCATCGGAGCATGGAGGTAGTAGATCTACCACCATTGGATATAGCGTCCATTACATCGGGGTGAAATCCGTTGAAAAGATTTGGTCGGAGGAAACTCTCAAGCAGTCGCAGAAAAACTCTGAAGGATAAACTTCGAGGTTGAGCATGGACCATTGATCTGTTGTAAACGAAAGAACTCTGAGAGGATATCTAGATAATTTATCTCCTACCAAAGGGCTTAAGAAGGTGACATGGAGGGTGCCATGTGCCAAGAAAGGATTATGCCATGTGTCATCATGACTTGGCACCTATAGGTGAGAATCCATAGGAAGACGAATGATACATGTCGAGTGGTGATGGTGCCATGTGTCTAGCATAGATTGCACCACATGTGTACCCCAGGTGGTAGGCAATAGCAGGGCCACATGTCAAGACAACTGAGCAACTAGAATGTCCTTAGGGGTGATGTGTGTCACCAGTGGAATGGTTGATGAGACAGGAGTGGCCCCTGGATGACCCAAAATATTTTGTAGCATAGACCGCGAGTTGGATGGTTAGATCTAGACACGGTTAGATCTCGACCATTCGTCAGAGTTTGAGGGGTTGGCAAGGTTGTGCATTGGCCAAGAATTGTCGATGATGATAAATGCATCGATAATTCAACAAGAGCCATTGATCTGTTGTTGGGAGAGAGAGATCTCCACTATTAATTTCCTCAAGATTCATCCAAGAGAGGTGGACGTCACAATGACATGAGGGTGTCAGCATGGAAGCCAGTGTGGCTGAGTAGTGATAGATGTCACTACGTATTTGGTCGACGAGGCAAGGTGGGTCCCATTTGATGAGAAGATACTTCGGGCCTTTGTTTCATTTTGGGTCGTTGGATCTAAAGGCCAACGAATCTGGATGATTGATCGAGGCATAATTTCGTCGAGGTTCAATGATAGACCTGTTAGGCATTGATAGGAAACGTCGACAACAACGTAAGGAGGAGTAATCTAGACCATTGGTCGGAGTGGGATGAAGACAGAGTCTAAACTGTTGATATGCGGTGGGTCACGCCTTCATCTTTAGAAGTGAGAAAGGAATGAGCAATTAATCGTCGCATGAGTTGGTGTTGCCGACTTACTCAGAGTAGTTAGATGAGTGGCTTGAGGTCCATTAGATAGAGAACATTAGATGGGAGGGGTGTTAACCCCCGCGCAAGTTAGTATCACCAACACAATTAGATCCATAGGATGCTCAGCCCAAGGATGGTTGGATCTGGCGCAGTCCCAACATAGGATCATCGTCGAAACTTTTAGTGTTGGGGTGTTTGAGGCTCCATGGGAGTAAAACCATGACAACGACAAAGATAGGTCCAAGATTGGGCACTTGAACTAAATGTACCCGATGGAAGATGTCACATCAGATTGAATGAGTATTAAGAAGTCAAGTGGATGCCACAAGGCAGTGAGGTGGCCTTGGGCCAATGGAGGCTCGAGAACTTTGGAAGGCCATAAATTTTGACTCTGAGATCGTATTTGGGCATACTTACAGTCATTGGAAATCTCTTGATGAGTAGAAGACATTGGTGTCCTCGAGAATAAGTCTCAATATGTCTAAGAAGAAGAGAAATTTTAATACCCCATCCATTAAAAGGTAATTAAGGGATTGGGTGTCTTACAAAGTGGTATCAGAGCAAGCTACAACACTAGGCCTAGATGGGCCAGAGATGAGTCAAAGGACTGGTATAATAAGGCAGAGATGAGCATGTTTAAAATAATTTATCTGCGTTAAAAGTTTATTTATTATTCGCATTAACCCCTTGAGGAGAAGGACTATAGATTGAAACGTTTCTGTTATTTTTAAATATTTAGCATGATGATTACAGCAGAAGGATTAAATTGTTGACCTGATGGAGTGATGGTTATTCCTACAGAAGTGGGAATGTGCGGATAAGCACTTACGGTAATACATGAATGTGAATGACTAAAAATGGATGAACCATGTTATAAAGTTGCATGAGACTTGAGAGTGGATGAGCTGAGTTGATTTGCTCAAGTGTAACGATCATCTCTCCACTGGATAGACAGAGCCTCTTACATTTGTGGTGATTGTGTATGTAAGGACTAAGACCCTTACAGAAAATGTCCTTGTGGTTAAAGGAACTTAGCATGGATTGATAGAATCCCCGACAGTATTAATTACTACTTTAAAAAAAAGAGACTAAACTTTGTATATGGAATTCCTCACAATCAGAGGATTGATGGGAAAATTTGTAAGGTTCGTTTACTTGACATGTACTAAGTAAAACTTTTTGTTGGAATAACTTAGTTGAAAAAAAAGAAAAAGGATTCCTTTGGATTGTTGATGGTCCTCATAAAAGAGGTGAAATGGATTGATTACATGAGCCAATTTATGAGCTTGTGGTTGTACGAAGAAATATATGCATGCCTATTGAATTGAGTATTTAGTTATGCATGATATGGGAATGTGTTGTAAGCATGTATGTAACATGCAAATAGGCATAATATAACCTATAGTGGGTTGTAAGGTATGTTCTGTTGATGGACCAATTTGGTCAATAATGACATGATGTCAGCAGGAAAGCTTACAGCATGAATATAAAAAAAAATGCAGATAACGATATTTGCATACAGTCTTATGAAGATAGGACTGTAAGGATTAATGAGATACCGATACGAGGTCTAATTAAGGAAGTTTTGGAGAATTTTTAGATGACCATTGGGTCAGACTAACATCCAGAGGTGGATGGTAGTTGTATGGATATGGCTTGGTATGCCTAGCTAACAGTAAGAGGGAATTTAGGAAAGGTTTTCCTTTCCAAAGTTTCGGTGACTAAGAATGGTTTGAGGCATGAAGAGAAGCTAGATTGGTTGCCTTGTTGTCTTGGGCACTATCGAAATTGCCCATATTGTATTTTTGGGTTTTGGAATACTTTTATAGCAGTTGAGGAAAGAGTGTTTTTTTGTTGGTTGTTGTCATGCAGAAAGAGCAAAATAATTATGAATATGTCTACAAAAAATTCCATGTGAATGATTGTAATCTCTCAACAGAGAGGGCAGCATAGTGTTGAGTGTTCCTATGAGACTTGTCATAACAATGGTTGTAAGGTATCTAGGAGGAAGGATTTAGAAGATTGAAATGTCCATGTGTGTGAATGACATGGAAAAAAGTGCAATATGTGAACCTGCATGTTGAGTATTTATTTATGTGCATGGATTGAATGCGTTCTAAGGTTGCCTCGTATGAAGACTAATATTAAGACCAAGTGGATATGAATTAATGATACAAAAATGTGAAAGTGATGCACATGTATGATGCATGAATATATGTATACTAAAGGCATGATATGACTGCCTTAATAAGTGAAATGTAAGGTAAGAATTGTACTTGCCAGGATTGAATAAGTACCATGAATGCATGGTTGACTCTATTCTGAAGAGTCATGATTGTTTTGTTTTGAATAATATCTTGATTTGGATGTGTTCCATCTCCTCGGGAAAAGCTAGTATAAATTGATGAAAGAGTAAAGGAGCAGGGATGTTTTCTTGTCATGATAACATGAAACATGGGTATGCCTTTGAGAATTGCATGAGAATGATTGTGAACGATCATTAGTGAAATGATTTAAATCAACATGCGATGTGGAAACTATGAAGTGTGCCAGTGGTGGACACACACAACATGCTAATGCATGTGATTATGTGCATAGAACCACATCTTGAAAGCAAGTTGTTAACATAATTATACATATTTGAATGTAAAATTGAAATGCATAATAAGAATGCATGTTTATGTTCCTTATGGAATTTTGGATAACCCTCTGAAATGACAAAGTTTAGGCTAACTCAGGATTAAGGTCCTCTCAGGTAATGATGGTTATGCAACAAGGAAGTTGTATGCTGAGCCAATTCCAGGTGAAGGGATTGTGTAAAGACTATGTCGGGAGAACAGAGTTATAACGTTAATGACTACTGGAAAATTAGGTAGTGGGTTGCAAAGATTATTTGTATAAGAATCATGGACTGCATTCTAAAATATAATGCATGCATAGGGGATATGCAAATGAATGTTGACAATTATGATTTCTAATAGTAACGTGTAGAATGCACAAGTTCATAATTCATTGTGAACTAAAAGGTTATTGTTGTAGCATGTAATTTTATCCAAGAAAGGTCAAGATGAACTTGACTAAGGCTGATCAAGGCAAAAAGCAGGTGAATCCCAGGAGGGATATATTGTATAAGTGAAGAAAGAGAAAACGAGGAAACTTTTCTCACTTTCAAACTCTGAATTATGAGACATAGTAGTATGCTTTAAAAGAACAGTTATGAAAATAATTATAGTTGGAAAATGGAAGTTAAAATATTAAATATGTTTACGTGAATGATCTTGGTTAAGCTATATTGTGTGAAGGAAGTGAGGCCTTGAAATTATTTCAACTAGGCTGAAATTTCCCTGATGGGAGAATCCCTTAACTCTTTTCATGTTGTATATTATGTTTCTCTGGGATGAGAAATTGATATGTTGATGAATGTAAATGTTTTGGCATGAGAATCTTGATAGCTTCATGATAATGGAGACATCTGAAATAATTAATATATGCTCTCAGAAAAATATTGAGGTAATGTGATGGAGTGCATATGGATATTCTAGGACATATCTGAAAATTTTTATTGATTTAAATGCTATGGTACTTGCATTTTGCTTGATATGATGGATAATATAATTGTGATTGTGATTATGCTTGTTATGTCTCGGAAACAATTGGAATTGTTAAGGAAGGACAACTTCCAATGGTGAATATCCTCAGGCAGAGGTAAACACGAGAAGGTTGTTGTTGAAAGTTGTTGAAGTGAACTTGGGGGTTCCCATGGAAGCACCAATTATGAGGTAACATCAGAAAAGGTGTTGGCATCTAGAACATGTATAAAAGTGTCCATGCTTATGTGGCATAAGGCATGAAGGGATTGGGTAAGAATCCCTTCTAAAATATTTATTATTTCAATGATATGCATGTGTTTTAGAGTGGTTATTGTATGCCAATGATATCCAAGCAGGGTATGATTCAGAAAAGAGAGACCCGAAGGACAGAGGGAGGAACCTCTGATAGTCAAGGATGATTGAGTTCCTTGCAAGACAATTCATGAACTAATGTGTCATGAATGCATTGACCAATCAGGAATTATTGGGAACAATAGTGCTCGTGAGAAGCACGTTGACTTAATGCATTGAGGAAATGCATGTTTGCATGAAAGGGCAGGCAATTAACTACCCATTATGGAAGAAGGACCTTCCAATATTCTACCAAAATTAAAAAATGGTAAAGAGAGAAATTGAGTGGCCATAAATGTTGGCACCCTCGCTACCAATGAAGAAATAATGCTTGAATGCATTCTTGTGAAACTTTTAGTTTCATGTGTGTTGATTTGAGGCTAAGATCAACTCAAAGCAGGAGGGACAATCCTGCTGTAATAATGAATCTAGATAGAGAATCCATGTGGGAGAGATTGGTTGAGTTCCAACACACCATGGAAGGAGTACCTAACATGAAAAATAATAATATAAAATCAATGCAAGGGTGCATGGTATGTGAATGTGGCCATGGATATTGGCACATTAGATTCACTTAATATTGAATTGCATTTGGAAAAGTGTGGTGTGCTGAAATGATGCATGTGTAAGGAATGATATTTCCTTTTGCTTTATATCAATGAATAGA
>ML777124.1:814321-830387 GCA_009831015.1 Picea engelmannii
ATGTGAATGTTTGATTTGACGGACCTTTGTATAAAAGGTCGATGAATGTAAATTATGTTATGATTATGTGTTGCATGACTGTTGGGAGGGGGGATGTGCTAAAAGAGACCATGATGGCTAATGAGAGGTGGTGGAAGGGACCTAGAATGGTTGTGTTAACTTCCACCGAACCAATACCGTACTGGTTTTTACTTTCTCAAAGACTAAAGCAACTCTCTAACCCTGGAATGAATTACCCGCCAGGATGGTAGGTGGGGAGGCTCCTCAAGAGTTAAGGAGGGGATGGGGGCAAACTGCCCATCCGTAGAAGCTATCAGACCTGACCATGGACGGGGGAATTCGCGCCACACGCAATCTTGCAGAAAAAGGCAAGAAAGAAAGTGTGGGGGAACAGAGGAGAGAACACGCGCAACAGGGATCGCGAAAGAAAAACCGGAGGAACTCTAGAAATACGGGGGAGTTCTGAACAGAGGAGAAGGAGAGTAACCTTCGTCCTTGAATTCCGTTGAGTTGGAAGTAGGAGACTGAATCTTAAAGCATCATGGTCTAGCTTGGGTGGCTAGTGGTAAATCCATCTGGAGTCACTGAGCCTACGGTTGGGTGGAAACGAGCACCCATCTCAGTAGTTGCACCACGTCTGGTGTTTTTGATAAGTGTTATGTCTTGTATTTTGAATTGAATATCATGAACGCATGCTCATGTTTATACGCTCATAAATGGTTTATGTATAGAAGTGTTTGCCTTGATTTTTTATTGGAAATAATGGATGCATGCTTATACTTATATGACCATAATTGATTTATGTATAGAATGAATAATTTCATAATATGAGTCCGTTCCCTTGAGATTTGTCCCATCTACTTGACTCGCACTCTGTCCTGGTTTAATTTCTCGAATGCACCTTTTTCCGGGAAGTTTCCTCGCATTCCATAGCCGAAGTCAGTACCTTGAAAAGACTATTTTTATAGTAAACCCATGAGTTTACATTACCCCTATCACAGAGTTCATGGCTCGGCGAATTAGGATGGATTTTCAATTAGCTCACCAAGCCTAGGGATAATTACCCAAGAACCCTCTGAAAGATCATGTGATCTAAGTCTGGAAACCTTGTACAAGAAAGAGTAGTTCTCTCAGGTTTCGAAGTCGTGGGAGTTCGAAGCTCCGAGAGGTTGAATCTTGTGATTCAAGCTCAGAAAGGACAGCGAGTCCAATTATCGAAAGAGAATACCCCATCATTTGGTAGATGAATGGTCGGAATCCTTTCGGAAATACCCCATATCGGTCAAGACCGACGGATCTGGACGAGGAGCGTAGGCGTTAACACCTCGACCCCTTCAACCTTCGCAAGTAGCGATGGGATCCAGGACCGTAGATCCAAGGATCGGTCGAAGATATATTGATCATCGATCTTAACCTTTTCATAGGCAGGAAAGTGGACTCGACAAACATCCTGAAAGTCCTGAAGTATTCGGAACCGTCCATCGGCACAGGACACGTGGCAATCGGGTAGCATTTCGCTGACTCACGAATTGGAGTGGTCAAAGGGTAGGAATGCACGAACTCATGATTCGCGAAATCACAACGTGATCGTGGTTGTTGATCCATGAGTGATCTAGACCATTGGATTAGCATGAATAAGTTTCAACGTTTCGGCACCCGGGAAACCAAAGGGCAAGACCCCTTGTTTTCGCCAGTCGTGAAATCCCGGTATACGAAACCCAGAATCGGTTTAGCGTGAATAAGTTTCGGTGTTTCAGCACCCGGGAAACCAAAGGGAAAGACCCCTCATTTTCGCCAGTCGCAAAATCCCAGTATACAAAACCCAGAATCAGTTTAGCGTCAATAAGTTTCGACACCCGAGAGACCAAAGGGCAAGACCCCTCGTTTTTGCAAGTCACGAAACCCCGACGCGCTCTGTGGATGAGCCCTAGGTCACAAGACAGGGTCATGTGGTAGGAAGGATGAGTTTCGAAAGGATTTGGACCATCCATTTGTAGAGAACGCGTGGCGAATATCTAAAGCCACTGGGGTTCTAGACATCGGAGGAATAGGAGTTAAGACCCCACCAAAATCCCGAAAGGTAGAATGGTGGGATTTAATCCAGGCCGTTGATCAAGTTGACGATCTGGATCGTGCATCCGAATGATATCGGGCTTTCGGGTTTTGGGGATTGAAGGAACAAGGGTTCCTTGAAACAGGAATCTCGAAATTCAAGTTATGGTAGCGCCATTTGGTGTTAGTGTGTGTTCACTGAGCTAGTCACATGGAGTAGGAAAAAGGGGAGCCAAGGAGCTCATTAACCCCATTTCGGGTTTCGACATTTTAAGGGACAGGGAGTCGGGGAGAGATCGCACACAGAAATCCCAAAATGTGAAAGTTGGAAGCACCTTTTTGGTAAGGCCTGTGGTCATATCCAATGATCACATGGAGGAGGATAAGGGAAGGGATGGTCTACGCTAGGCACCATAGAAATTTGGGGATTCTGTCCTTCGAAGAAAAGATGAAAAATCTAGGTTGTCGTAGTGGGTGTGTGACAAATTGGTATCAGAGCATGGTTACAACACTTGGCCTGCTTGAGCTCATGGACGAGTTGCACAGAAACTCCATTTGAAGTACTCTTAAAAGGAGTAACTCTCTATCCTAACCCCCTTTATCAAAAGCCGAAGTTAAGAATGAAAATTCCTATTGTGTGTATGCATTTGAAAAATATGAATTATGCACTGATTGTGAATGAATATAATGTTGACTAACAACAAGTGTTTTTCCTGCACAACCAGTGGACGATCAACCACGGGAAACTTCAAACGCATAGAATCGTGACGCACCACGAAGTGGGGGATGGCTCCCACAATAGAGACGAAGAGTCTGACAAAAGGAGAGCGGTAGAGACCCCTCCAGATCTATCTGAGACTGTGAGAAGCCTCATGGTTGAACTACAAAGCTGCAAGGCTGACAATGAGAGGTTGATAAAAGAGCAAGAGAAGCAAATGGAAATTAATGCAATCTTGCTGCAGAGTTTATCCGACATACAAAGACAATTGCAGCATGGACCTGACACTAGTCATGCGGACCAACGACAAACAAAGAAAAGTCAAATTCCACCTGAGATATGGAAACGTGATCTTTTAAGTGCCCACACTGGGAATATCACCTTGAGAAAGGTCCACCCCAGAGATAAGGGACAAGCATCGGACGATTCCTCTCGAAAGGAAACCGGCGACTCGGAGGGATCTTCTAGTAGCATAACTAGTTCTTATTCCTGAAGAAAACAGAAGAAGCAAAATCATTCCAAAAATCATAAACTCAAAGAATTCAAGAAGGCCAAACCACCCTCTTTCGACGGTGAAATAAGGAAGGGAGAGGAAGCGGAGGCCTGGCTACTTGGACTAAATAAGTATTTCAGAGTCCATGACTTCTCAGAAAAATTGAAGGCCCGAGTAGCCACTTTCAACTTGAATGGAAAGGTTTCCATTTGGTGGGAAGACCTTAAGAATGTAAAAGGGATTCACGAAGAGGACCTATCTTGGGAACGGTTTGAGAAATACTTCAGGAAGAAGTATCTGTCGGAAAAGTATTTCGAAGAAAAGACTAAAGAATTCTATGAACTCAAGCTGGGGCAACTCACCATAGAGGAATATGTCAGCAGATTCCTTGAGTTGTTGAGGTACGTACCCTATATAAAAGCAGAAAAGACAAAGGTGCAATGATTCATCAGTGGACTACCTAAGGACTATCAGAACAAGATTGAGTTTGATGAGCCAAAGACCCTAGAAGACACTATCCGAAAGGCAAGATATTGTCATGAACAAAACCTCTTGAAGGCTGGAAGCAGAAGAATAGTTTGGGATTCCATAAAAATGGGTTTAAATCCCCAAGATTTAAAAACTATAAAAAGAACTCAAGGATGAGCTTCCCAACCAAAGTGTACACCAGCAGAATTTCCCTTCCCAGGGCAGAAATAAATCTTCTGGATCTACCCCAAAAAATATTGATAACCCAAAGAGAGAACAATTGAAATGTTGGGGTTGTGGAGAAGAACATCTACTGAGGGATTGCCCGCACCGACAACAAAACAGTCGGAGAATTTACAACGTTCAAGAAGCTACCACCATCAATGACGTGGCCAGGAGCGTGCCACAAATTTATGCAGCCTTGGATAATAAACAAGCTGACCACCAAGCTTCAATGGTGGTGATGGAAGGTATGATCACCAACCATCTAGTGTCTATTCTAATTGACCCTGGTTCAAATTTGAGTTATATAGCCCCTAAGGTTGTTTATAAGTGTAAATTACAGCCACATAAACACGCCAAGCCATGGTTGGTACAGTTAGCCACTGGCACCAAAAGAAAGGTAGCGGAGGTCATACCAGCTTGCCAATTCACTATGGATGAATTCCCCACCCAAGAAACCCTTAACATACTACCCCTATGATCGTATGACCTGTTTATTGGTATGGACTAGCTAGCTGCATATAAATCCAAACTGGACTATTACCATAAAAACTTAGAATGTGTAAGTGAAGAAGGAAGAAGGATAACCCTTCAAGGGATCCAAAAACCTGTCTCAGTGAGATGAATATCAACCCTTCAAATGAGAAAGTATTGCAGAAAGGGATGCCCACTATATGTGATATAGGTGTTGGAATCAGTTGAAGATGGCAAACCAAGCCTCAAAGACCACCCCACACTAAGAGAATATAGAGATGTGTTTCTGGAAGAGGTACCGGGTTTACCTCCGAGAAGGGACATTGACTTCTCAATAGAACTTGCACCAGGAGCAGTGCTCGTGTCTAGGACACCCTATAAGATGAGCACACCCGAGCTAGTTGAGCTTAAATTACAACTAAAATAATTGATGGACAAAGCTATATCTGGCCCAGCATTTCCCCATGGGGAGCACCAGTTCTGTTTGTAAAGAAGAAAGATGGTACCCTCCGAATGTGCATAGATTATAGACAACTCAATATGGTAACCATAAAGAACAAGTAGCCCTTACCCCGGATTGATGACTTGTTCAATCAATTGGGAGGTGCTTCCATCTTCTCAAAGATTGACTTGAGATCTGGATACCATCAAGTCCAAATCAAGGGTGAATACATCCACAAAACTGCCTTTAGGATGAGATATGGTCACTATGAGTTTGTGGTAGTACCATTTGGATTGACCAATGCCCCTGCCACTTTTATGTGCTTGATGAACAATGTGCTCAGCAAATTCCTAGACAAATTTGTACTAGTTTTTATTGATGATATATTAATTTACTCCAAGAATAGAGAGGAACATGAGGAACATCTTAGACTTGTGCTTCAAGTGCTAAGATAACATCAGCTCTATGCCAAATTTAGCAAGTGCGAATTTTTCAAGAAGCAAATACATTACTTGGGCCATGTCATATCTGAAAAAGGAGTAGCAGTAGACCCTGACAAGATCCGGAATATCATGGAATGGCCTACCCCAAAGGACGTTTCGGATATCAGATCATTTCTGGGCTTAGCAGGATACTATAGGAGATTTATAAAAGGATTCTCCAAGATTGGTTATCCAATCACTTCCCTCCATAAGAAGGGAGCTAAATTGACGTGGACACAAGAATGTGAAGAAAGATTTCAATCCCTGAAACACCTTCTGACCCATGCACCCATGTTGAAGATCACTGATCCCGAAAACGACTTCCTCGTGTGTACAGATGCCTATAAGGAAGGGATCGGTGGAGTCCTTATGCAAGGAGGAAGTGTAGTATGCTATGAATCCCAAAAATTGAATGAGCATGAAGTCAACTATGTGACCCATGATCTAGAGCTGGCAGCCATAGTGCACACCTTAAAAATGTGGAGGCATTACCTCCTGGGAAGGAAATTCGTACTCATGACAGACCATTGTGGATTGCGACATCTGTTTGACCAACCAAAACTCAATGCTAGACAAGTTAGGTGGATGGCCCTTCTTAGTGAGTTTGATTTCGAAATCAAACATATCAACGAAAATGAAAATAAGGTGGTCAATGCCCTTAGCAGAAGTATGAAAACAATTCATCTGGCAGCGGTGAGCACCTACAAGACCAATGTCAGGGAAAGATTTAAGAATGCCCAAGAAACAGACACATTCTTCCAGACCGTGACCTCGTACCTGGAGCAAGAACCCACAGGGATAAAGTGTGAAGGCTACCAGATGATAGATGGAGGTCTGCTAACTTATAGAAACAGATTGTATATTTCAGATTGTGATGACTTGAAGAAGTTCATAATGGATGAACTACATAAAAGACCGTATATTAGTCATCCAGGATACCAGAATATCATCATGGCCACCAGGAAACAATTCTATTGGCCTGGATTGAAGAAAGACATAGCTGAGTACTTAGCCAAATGCATAGAATTCCAATAGGTTAAAGTAGAACACCGACACCCAACAGGATTATTACAACCTCTACCAATCCCGGAATGGAAATGGGAAACCATCTCCATGGATTTCTTCACCGGATTACCAACCTCGATCAAACATAATGACACCATCATGGTAGTGGTGGATAAATTGAGCAAGTCCGCTCATTTTATCCCCGTCAAGTTGACTTGCAAAGCAATAGACATCGCCAATGTATTCATGAAGGAGATATTCAGACTACATGGTATGCCTAAAGAGATCGTGTCTGACAAAGACACGAAATTTACTTCCAACTTTTGGAAATCCTTGATGGTTGGTCTGGAGACCAAATTACTGTTTAGCACAGCCTATCATCCTCAAACCGATGGACAAATGGAAAGAGTGAACCAAACATTAGAAGACATGCTAAGGATGCATGTAATGCATCAACCCAAAAAGTGGGAAGATTACCTGCCACTGGTGGAATTCGCCTACAACAATGGCTACCAAGAATCCCTGAAGATGAGCCCTTTTGAAGTCCTCTATGGTAGACCATGCAACACTCTAGTCAGTTGGAGTAATCCCATGAATAGAATTACTATTGGACCTGACATGTTGAAAGAAATGGAACAACAAGTGACTCAGATAAAACAAAATCTAAAGGTCTCTCAGAACAAATAGAAAAGTTACGTCGACCGAAAGAGAACTCCAAGAGAATTCAAGACGGGAGACCACGTATATCTCAGAGTTAGGCCCAGGAAGAGTTCCTTGAGGATGGGATATTTTGCCAAGTTGGCACCTTGGTATGTGGACCCTTTGAAGTTCTAGATAGAGTGGGACTTGTAGCCTATAGGCTAGCACTTCCTCCCAGAGTAAAAGCACATAATGTTTTCCATGTTTCATTATTGAAGAAATATATACACAATTCTAATCATATAATTGACTGGTCTATGATCAAGGTGGAACCGAAGGGAGAATTCTTTCCAGAACCTCAATGCATACTGGACAGAAAGGAAACCCCACTCAGGAACCGAACAATTGTACAGGTTAAGGTGCAGTGGAAACATTTTGGCCCAGATGAGGCTACATGGGATATGGAAGATGCCATGAAACAGGCACATCCGATTTTGTTTACTTCTGTACATACACGTCATATTGATAGATAGAACATCGAGGATGATGTTCCTTTAAGGGGGAGGGAATTGTAACATCATTTTTCCCCCAGTCTGTAAAAATAACTATATTGGATAAGAACTATGGCAAACTCAAAGATGTGAATGTTTGATTTGACGGACCTTTGTATAAAAGGTCAATGAATGTAAATTATGTTATGATTATGTGTTTCATGACTGATGGGAGGGGGGATGTGCTAAAAGAGACCACGATGGCTAATGAGAGGTGGTGGAAGGGACCTGGAATGGTTGCGTTAACTTCCACCGAACCAATACCGTACTGGTTTTTACTTTCTCAAAGACCAAAGCAACTCTCTGACCCTGGAATGAATTACCCGCCAGGATGGTAGGTGGGGAGGCTCCTCAAGAGTTAATGAGGGGATGGGGGTGAACCGCCCATCTGTAGAATCTCTCAGACCTAACCATGGATGGGGGAATTCGCACCACACGCAATCTTGCAAAAAAAGGCAAGAAAGGAAGTGTGGGGGAACAGAGGAGAGAACATGCGCGACAAGGATCGTGGAAGAAAAACCGAAGGAACTCTAGAAATACGGGGGAGTTATGAATAGAGGAGAAGGAGAGTAACTTTCATCCTTGACTTCCGTTGAGTTTGAAGTAGGAGACTGAATCTTAAATCATCATGGTCTAGCTCGGGGGTGGCTAGTGGTAAATTCGTCTGGAGTCACTGAGCCTACGTTTGGGTGGAAATGAGCACCCCTCTCAGCAGTCACATCACGTTTGGTGTTTCTAATAAGTGTTATGTCTCGTATTTTGAATTGAATATCACGAAAGCATGCTCATGTTTATATGCTCATAAATGGTTTTTGTATCGAAGTGTTTTCCTTGTGTTTTGATTGGAAATAATGGATGCATGCTTATACTTATATGACCATAATCAGTTTATGTATAGAATGAATAAGTTTAGAATATGAGTCTATTCCCTTGAGATTTGTCCCATCTACTTGACTCGCACTCTGTCCTAGTTTAATTTCCCTAAGGCACCTTTTTCTGGGAAGTTTCCTCGCACTCCAGAGCCGGAGTGAGTTCCTTGAAAAGACTATCGTTATAGTAAACCCACGAGTTTATGTTACCCCTGTCACAGAGTTCATAGCTCGCCGAATTAGGAAGGATTTTCAGTCGGGTCACCAAGCCTAGGGATAATTACCCAAGAACCCTCTGAAAGATCATGTGATCTGAGTCTGGAAACCTTGTACAAGAAAGAGTAGTTCTCTCAGGTTTCGAAGTCGTGGGAGTACGAAGATCCGAGAGGTTGAATCTCGTGATTCAAGCTCAGAAAGGACAGTGAGTCCAGTTATCGAAAGAGAATACCCCATCATTTGGTAGATGAATCGTCGAAATCCTTTCAGAAATACCCCAGATCGGTCAAGACCGACGAATCTAGAGAAGGAGCGCAAGCGTTAACACCTCAACCCCTTCAGCCTTCGCAAGTAGCAATGGGATCCAAGATCGTAGATCCAAGGATCGGTTCAAGCTCTATTGACCATCGATCTTAACCTTTGCATAGGCAGGAGAGTGGACTCAAAAAACATCCTGAAAGTCTCAAAGTATTCAGAACTGTCCATCGGCACAGGACACGTGGCAGTCGGGTAGCATTTCGCTGACTCGCGACTTGGAGTGGTGAAAGGGTAGGACTGCACGAACTCACGATTCACGAAATCACGACGTGATCATGGTTGTTGATCCATGAGTGATATGAACCATCAGTTTAGCGTGAATAAGTTTCGGCGTTTCGGCACTCAGGAAACCAAAGGGAAAGACCCCTCGTTTTCCCCAGTCACGAAATCCCAGTATATGAAACCCCGAATCGGTTTAGCATGAATACGTTTCGGCATTTTGGCACACAGGAAACCAAAGGGCAAGACCCCTCATTTTCACCAGTCGCTAAATCCCGATATACGAAACCCCGAATCGATTTAGCGTGAATAAGTTTTGACGTTTTGGCACCCAGGAAACGAAAGGGCAAGACCCCTCGTTTTCGCAAGTCACGAAATCCCGGTACACGAAACCCCGACATGCTCTGTGGATGAGCCCTAGGTCACAGGACAAGGTCATGTGGTAGGAAGGAGGAGTCTCGAAAGGATTTGGACCGTCCATTTGTAGAGAATGCATGGTGAATATCTAAAGCCACCGGGGTTTTGGACATCGGAGGAATAAGAGTGAAGACCCCGCCAAAATCCCGAAAGGTAGAATGTCGGGATTTAATCTGGGTCATTGATCAAGTCAAAAATTTGGACCATAGATCCGGATGATACTGGTCTTTCGGCTTTCGGGGATTGAAGGAACAAGGGTTCCTTGCAACAGGAATCTCGAAAGTCGAGTTTCGGTAGTGCCATATGGTGTTAGCTTGTGTTCATTGAGGTAGTCGCATGGAGTAGGAAAAAGGGGAGCCAAGGAGCTCGCTAACCCCATTTTGGGTTTCGACATTTCAAGGGACACGGAGCCAGGGAGAGATCGCACACAGAAATCCTGAAATGCGAAAGCTGGAAGCGCCTTTTTGGTAAGGCATGTGGTCATAGCCAACAATCACATGGAGGAGGATAAGGGAAGGGATGGTCTGTGCTAGGCACCATAGAAATTTGGGGATTCTGTCCTTCAAAGAAAAGACAAAAAATCTAGGTTGTCGTAGTGGGTGTGTGACACAAGATAATTTTGTGATAAGTCACGATCGGCAAAGGGAATGTTGTGTTGTGGTAGTGTGGGCCGAAGGGATGCTTTCGACAGAAGCCAGAGGGATGCCTTGACAGAGAAATCTTGGGGGAATCTTTAGTTGTAAGACTCGGTGAAGTATCTGAAACTCTTCCTATGCAAAAAATCTTTGGCAAGAAAGATGGATCGCTCGAGGGATTGTATAGAAAATAAGGGGATGCATGAGCCTGAGCCTGAAAGGCGAGTGACCGCAAGGTAGGGGAGACTTTGATATCTCATGTGAAAGACTCGATGGAGTCTTACAAATTTTTATCATATTTTGACTGGGATCATGCACACAATGGGTATGGCAAGAAAAACAGTGACTCGGGTGAGTATGACATCCATATGGATGTAGATCCATGAACTACATATATAAGTGTTGTGTTGATATGTGAAATTTTTTTCCCTTGAGTTATGAACAACAATAAAAAAAAAATTAGATGAAATTGAAATTAATATGCTTGATGTTTGGAATTATTATAGGCATATGATAAATTCCAAGAGTCATGAAAGGACTATATCAAGAAGAAGAAAACATTGATGAAGTAGCTAAAAGTTAATGGCATGGTAGGTGTTGTTGAAAAGAACACCGAGGATGACGTTCTTTTAAGGGGGAGGGGATTGTAAGACCCCTATTTCCCCCAACATGTAATTAATCATGTTTAATGATTGCCATGAAATGGCATGTAAACAATGTAAATGTATTATTGTTTAATTGTAACTGCCAACAGCTGACTGTTGGGCTAAAGCCTTGAGCATTGGCCATGATTCCACTAGAGTAAACCTAGAGAGGGGGTTCATTATGCCAAGATGACCGAAAATTCCTTGTTGATATATTTTTTAATATTCATACTTCTACTTAGTCCTCATGACAAGGAAAGTCAGTTAATGAGAAAAGGACTGGTGGTTGAGCAACCAACCACCTCAATGAATGGAGGTATGAGAATACCTGGCTAAGACAACAAAAAATTCCAACCATGGGGTACCACTGAGTACCATATCACACTTCCCAAGCTAAACCATGTGGAAATTGAGTTCCTTCTGACAGAAGATAGGGGACAGATCAAGAACATTCCCTAGGATTTTTACTTGCAAGAGAAGCATGAGGAAAAGGGAGAAGTATGAGCCTCCAAAAGGAAGAGGGGAGAAGAACTCAAGGGGAGTTCAAGGGGGAGTCTCGGAGAAAGACACTAGTCACGGGACTGGTCCAAGAACCCAAGAACATATCCTGAGCTAAGAGGTCACAAGCTTGATGCTGGGAAGGAATCTGATAAACCTCAAAGAGGCTCGAGCTAGGAGAAAGAGTTGCAATGAGAGAATGCACGAGTAAGCATAGAGAGTTACTTGGTGGTATCATGGATTGGAATGGGGGTGGCTTGTTTTCGAAGTGAATGAGCATGCAAAGCCTATGGTTGGGTGGAAAGGAAAACACCCACAGTCAGTTGGTTGGTATATCTTGTAAATAGATAAGTATCTCATATACTCTATGTTCCAGAATTAATGGTATGGCTAGATGCATGTGATTGTGCGTAACTGTGTATACCTGGTCAATGGTGTTGATATTGTTCTATTGGAAGTCATTATAGTCGTATAATAATACGTCTGAATTGAATTGCATGGGTATCGCATAGGAGGACCCTGCGTTTTATCTTAATGGATTAAAGAAATAGTACAATCGATTTCCTCCTGTGAATATAACTTTAGATATATAGATATATTTGTTCCTCCTGGGTGCATAGAAAAGTATTTCTATAGTATGATGCATGTGAAAAGAAAATAGGCTTATAAAATAAGATTTCACAATACCCCTGGGAGGAATGGGCAGTGTGTCCTGAGATAGGCATGGGAATGTTTCAGTGCCTGAGAGAGGATTTTGTGTAGTTTAAAGAGTCTTAATTATTCCATGGAATTCCTTGTGTTGTTATAGGCAGTTCATAGGATGTGAATCTCCATCTAAAGCAGTGAAGAGAGAATGCCTTAGTCATTTTAGAGTAGATCTGTAGATATCTTGAAGGCCCAATAAGCCTTAGAAAATACTTGGAGGAAATCTCTGAACTGATAACTTTTGAATCGGATTGATAATGTGGAGAAAAACCCATGTTTTGAACCTAAAGGAATCACATTCGTTGGATCAATGTAGTGAATATATCCTGACCCTTCGTCGGAGTTTGCTATGATGCATGTACAATTGTACTCTAAGTCAATGATAACCATGGATCTATCAGAGTATTGAACGGTGAGATGATCTCGACCATCAGTTAGACTTGGCAGTCAGAGAAACGAGGATGTTGGTGTGGCAACCAACATATATTTAAGGATAATGTGTATCAGCACCTAATTTATCAAAGGATTTAGGATGGGCCCCTATTGGGCTCAGGCCTTTGGAAGATCTCCTAAATTGTCGATCATTGTATTTTCATGTGGACAGATCCCTACCATTAGTCAGAGTAGTCCATGGTTAGGCCGAGATTAGACTCTGAACTAACTAGATTCGTCGATCCATTGGAGCATGGAGGTAGCATATCTACCAACATTGGATCTACTTGTCATTACATCAGGGTGAAATCCATTGAAAAGAATTGGTCAGAGGAAACTCTCAAGCGGTCGAAGAAAAACTCTGAAGGAGAAACTCTGAGGTTGAGCATGGACCGTTGATCTGTCGTAAATGAAGGAACTCCGAGAGGAGATCTGGACCATTTATCTCCTACCAAAGGGCTTAAGAGGGTGATGTCGAGGGTACCATGTGTCTAGCAAGTATTGTGCCACGTGTCATGATGACTTGGCACCTATAAGCGAGAATCCATAGGAAGACAAATGATATGTATCAAGTGGCGATGTTGCCACATGTTGAGCAGAGATTATGCCACGTGATACCCCAGGTGGCATGCAGTGGCAGGCCCACATGTAAGGATAGTTGGGAAACTAGCATTTCCTTAGGGTTGACATGTGTCACCAGTGGAATGGTTGACGAGACAAGAGTGGTCCTCGGAGGACCAAAAAAATTTTGTAGCATAGACTGCAAGTTGGTCGGTTAGATCTAGACAAAATTAGAGCTCGATCGTTCATCCGAGTTTGAGGGGTTGGCAAGGCTATGTGTTGGCCAGGAATTGTCGACGATGATAAATGCATCGGTGATGCGACAAGAGTCGTTCATCTGTTGTTGGTCGAGAGAGATCATCTTCGTTAATTTCCTCGAGATTCATCTTAGAGAGGTGAACATCACGATGACGTGAGGGTGCCAACATGGCAGCCAGTGTGGCTCAGTAGTGACAGAGGTTACTACGTATTTGGTCGATGAGAAAAGGTGGGTCTCGTTAGACGAGAAGGTCCTTCGAGCCTTTGTTTTATTTCGGGAAGTTAGATCTGGCGGCCAACGAATCTGGATCATTGATACAGGCGCAATGTCATCGAGGTTCAATGGTGGACCTGCTAGGCGTTGTTAAGAAACATCGACGATGACATAAGGAGGAGTAATCTGGACCGTCAGTCGAAGCAGGATAAAGACATAGTATGAATCGTTGATATGTCATGGGTATCATCGTCAGCTTTAGAAGTGAGAAACAGACGAGAAATTAACCATTGCATTAGTTGGTGTCGCAGACTTACTCAGTGTCATTAGATGAGTGGCTTGAGGTCTGTCAGATCAAGAATGTTATATGGGAGGGGTGTCAACCCCCGCATAGGTTAGGATCATTGACACAATTAGAGCCGTAGGATGCTCGACCTAAGGATAATTTCATCTAGTGTAGTCCCGACACGAGATCATCATTGGAACTTTTAGTGTTGGGGTGTTTGAGGCTCTGTGGGAGTAAAACCCTGATGATGATGAAGATAGGTCAAGGATTGGGTGCAAGAACCTAATGTGCCCGGTGGCAGATGCCACATCGGATGGAATGACTATTAAGAATCCACGTGGATGCCATGAGGCAGTGAGGTGGCCTTGGGCCAATGGAAGCCTGAGAACTTCACAAGGCCATAATGTTTGACTCTGAGATCAAATTCGGGCATACTTACAGTCATTGAAAATATCTTGATGAGAAAGAGACATTGGTGCCCTCGAGAATAGGTCTTGAAATGTCTAAGAAGAAGCAAAATTTTAATACCCCGTCCCTTAAAAGGTATTTAGGGGGTTGGGTGTCTTACAATGGATCTAGAAAATATTAAGGCAACCAGAGAATGGCCATCACCAAGGAATGTTACAAAGGTCGTGTCCTTCATGGGACTCTTTGATCATTATAACAGATTTATTGGGGAATTTTCAAATATTTCTTACCCAATCCCTTATTTCCAAAAGAAGGGTGTGAAGTTTTAATGGACTCATGATTGTGAAGAAAGCTTCCAAGATTTGAAGGATTTATTAACAAGTGCACCAATCCTGAAGATTGTTTATCCAAATGAGAACTTTGTCGTGTTCACAAATGCATGCAAGGAAGGGCTTGGTGGAGTCCTTACCCAAAATGGGCATGATGTATGTTATGTTTCAAAGAAATTGAAAGAGCATGAGATGAATTATGCCACACATGACTTAGAGTTGGAAGCCACAACTCATGTTTTAAAAATGTGGAGGCATTATTTCATGGGAAAAAAGTTTGAGCTAAGGACATACCATAGTGGCTTGAAATATTCGTTTGAGAAGCCAACATTAAATGCCAAACAAGTTTGATAGTTGGAATTTCTCAATGAATGTGACTTTAAAATAAAGCATATTAAGGTAAATAGACCAAAGTCGCTAATTCTCTCAGCGGGAGGGTGCATGAGATGCATGCTACGACCATAAACATGTATAGGACAAATTTAAAAATCAGAATTGTAGACGATGTAAAATCATACCAGCATTATTTGCAAGTCAAAGCAAGCTTACAACAAGGTATTTTACAGTAGAAATATAAATATTATTAATTGAAAGAGGATGGTATCTTCTTGTATAGGAACAAAGTTTATGTTCCTAATTTTCATAAATTAAGAAATTTGGTGTTAGAAGAAATGCAAAATGTTCCTTATGCTAGATACCCAGGATATTAGAAGACAATTATAGCCATAAGAAGCCAATATTTTTGGCTAGGCATGAAGAAAGATGTGGCCGAGTATATAGCCATATGAATGAAGTGTCAAAAGGTAAAGGATGAGCAATAGACATCCAACTAAATTGCTATAATTGTTTCCCATTCTTGAGTGGAAATGGGAGGTTTTTTCAATATATTTCATTACCAAGCTACCCAGAATAATGAAGCAACATGATTTCATCATGGTAGTGGTGAATAAGCTCACAATGGTTGTTCTAGTGAAGCTGACATGTAAGGCAACCAACATTGCAGAAATTTACATGAAAGAAATTTTCAAGGTGAATGGAGTGCCTAAGGCAATTGTGTTAGATCAAGAATCCAAATTTACATCAAACTTTTCAAAGGGGTTGTTCAAGGGATTTGGCACATAACTAAACTTTAGTGCATCCTATCATCCACAAATAGATGGGAAGATAGAGAGATTTGACCAAGTAATTGAGGACATGTTGAGAATGTATGTGATGGACAAGTCATCCACATGGGAAGATTATTTATACTCAGTGGAATTTACATTGAATAATGGGTATCAACCATCATTGAAATTGAGTCCATTTTTAGCATTGTGTGGCAGAAAGTATAATACTCTAGTGAGCTAGGATAATCCAGTAGATAGAGTAGGGCTGATAATCCAGTAGATAGAGTAGGGCTTGGGCCTCAGATGATCAAGGAGATGGAAGAGAAAATGATTAAAATCAAATAGAATTTGAAGCCAGCCCAAGACAAGAAAAAAAATTATGCAGACAAGGGTAGAGTGGCCATA
>ML777124.1:849992-919988 GCA_009831015.1 Picea engelmannii
GAACATCACATGGGAAGCATTTGAAAAAATCTTCTCGAATAAATGGATCAAGTATATAAAATTGGAGGAGATGCATAAAATTCAAAATGAGTTAATTGAAGCTATATAAAAACTTTCCAAATTGCAAAAGGATAATGAAGAGCTAAGAAAATATATTATAAAGAAAAATGACGAGTTCGCCAAGATGCAAACCCTTAATGAATCACTCATTAAGGAGGTTAAGAACTTAAAACAAGAAAATATTAGCAAAGCAAAGTGGGAAAAGGATGATTCAAGGGAATATTTGAAAAACAAAGATGAAGAAATCTAAAGGTTACATAAGCATAATCAAGAACTTCCCAATGATGTTAAGAAGGTGAAAAGGCATTTATAGGAGTTTGAATCAAAGAATAGGAATGAAGATATTACAACTACAATTGAAGAGGATACTATCAAAAAGCTTGAAGAGGAAAATTGTAGGAAAGTTGAGGAATCCATAAATAATGATGAGGTAAAATCAGAAATAAAATCTAGAATTGAAGAAGGATGTCAAAATTTGATAGATGGGGTCACATTACAACTTCAAAAGGAGAAAGAAGACAAGATTCCAGAAGGTCACCAAAAGATACTTGAAGAAGTTGAACTCCATCTAGATGATGTACATGTCAAATATGATGGTATTATCTCCAAGGCTAGAGTAATCAAAGACTAAGAAAAAAGAATAGAGTATGTCATTATCTATAAAAGTAATACAAATGAAATGGTTGTGCAGAGTAAACGAAAACCATAGAATGTGAAACCATATCAACACCATCATTACCAAGACAGATTTCAACAAAGATAAGAAGATTGATATCAACATTATCAAGAAGAAGATGGAATACTCATCAATATTCATGGAATAGTGCATCAAAAAACCACTCTACAACAAGTTATTATTAGAGACCAACAACTACTACAAATTAGAGAAGTTACAAAAACAATACATGGAATCAAAGGAAAGAAAATTATGCAACAACCAACCATCAAGGATTAAGACCAAAAAAAATTGATTTTGGATGGATGGATCCTCATCAATGGAAATAAGAAATTGGGAACATAAGAAAATTATATTACTTGGTTTCATCACGTCTAAAGCCTTTAACTGCAAAGCTTCGAGGACAAAGCTTTTGAAGGAGGGTACTATGGTATGACCCAAAGGGGGGCATATATGGGATTAAATGTACATGTAATGGGTAAATGTATATGTAATAGTGGTCATCCTAATAATAAAAGGGCCACATGTACAATGTGTAAATAGGTATATATAGATCTCGTGTATTCATTATTAAGGGACATGTGATTTGGATGTATGAATGTACTTGGGTATTTGGAGGACGTTCTCATATTCTTTAAGGAGTTATTGTGTAACTCATCTCTCTTAAATATCTTGGAGTTGTGCTCCATGCTCACATTGGTGTACATGGTGTGTACTTATGATTTTATTATGATACTCTAAGCATTTGGTACTTAACACCCTTCCTTCACAAAGAGTGCATGTGTACACAACTTTCCTTCACAAAAGGTGCTTGTTTCTCTCACAAAAGGAGCATGTACCTCAAGTAGTAGTGTTTTTCAACATTTTACTTGATTTTATTCTCTTTCAATGCAATTTGTTTGCTTCTCTAAAGGGCTAAGGCCTGTAGTAAGTAAGGATTCTCACTTGTTTATTGATTGTTCGCATTTAGTTAGATCATTTCAAAAATAAAAGAAAAGAAAAAATCATTCCTTAAATTCATGTTTCTTTTCTCTTTTGCATGTTTGAAGTAGTGCTTGTTTAGTTGCATTTTTCTTTGAGTTGTTTGGTAAATAGAATTACATTATCATAGTCTCGAAAAAGAAAAAATATTGTTATGTTTTCAATTGCATTATGATTTGATTAAAGTCGTTCATTCATTGAAATCCTGGTACATTGAAGAATTAATGTAAAGAGATAATCTTTTACCAATGTTCTTAAGCTTTCATTTACAAGAGTCAAAACATCATAAGTTGTATTTCCACTACCCTGAATAATCAACATCTTAAAAATAAACATCTAACTTAAATTCAACTAGACTTTCCTTTGTAGAAAACAAACAATAGTCTAGCAAGTAGGGCCTTGGATTGGGATTGGAGAGTAAACTCTCTAAGGCCACAAACTCAAACTATAATTGATTAGTGAGAGAAAATCCAATAGTAGCAAGAAGCGTTTGTCAACAAATCACCTCTTACACAGGTTTCAAGCACAAGGTCACACTAGGATCAAGTGGAGGTGATATCCCCTCTTCACTTGTTTTTGGTGTTTTTTGGATTACTACGTGCACGGGGGTTTTGGAAGTGTCAGGTCCTCTAGGTGAAATCACTTCTTTGAAGCTTTGGTCTTTGTTTACCTACCCACACATATGGTCCCAAGTCACAACTATTTTTCCATGTCGCCAATTGTGAAGTGGTAACCTTAGTGGACATTCCTAGGATATCTCATGGGTGATTGTGAGTGGGAAGTACTTGCAGTACCTGAGGAAAATGCATAATCATCATTTTATCTCCCTTGGAGGGTGCTCGTGTTCATGAGGGTACTTCTGTTAATATATTTAGATACTTAGAAGTTACTTAAGATCAACTTGATCTAATGTGTCTTTAGGTAAAAGTGTGTTTCTTTAGTATGCATTTGTAGTTATGTAATCTGATGGTCACAATTTGTTATAAACATAGAGTGATCTGATTACTCATACTCTCCTTGATCTTAAAGGCTATATTGATCCATGGCTTAGCACCCAATTGGTCCATGACCTCTATTTAAAGAGCATGGAGGGTCATTTGTCGATGATTGATTAAGAAAAATTCTCATAAATTTTGTTTCTTATACATTAATATATTGTCTCAAGTGGCAACATTTGTTTCACATGGTTACTCGAAACACATTGTTTCACCTGGTTGGAAACCTATGTAACCCTTGTTGGTACTCCTTCGAGTAGTACCACATTAGACATCACCTGTACACAACCATCCACTCCCACATACCCTCGGGTATATAGGGTGTCCCATAGGTCTTCTGAAACCAGTTGTAGATCAATCAATCGAACGCTTGAATGTTATAATGGCACTGAGAATAGCACTCAGGATGAATACTCTCACGTACCTGGGTAATCGGTTAGTATGGCTAAGAGTACGGTTGAGCTTCCTTGGTTAAATCTCTAAGATATTGGGTTGAGTATTATTGTTGGACCCCTCCAATATATTATAGAGCTATAGCATAGGGAAATCCCTTCTCCATAGGAACCCTCAAAACTCTAACCCTTGTTGTCGGAATAGAACAAAACATAACAGAAATGGAATGGAAATTTGTCACATCCAATGTGCGCAACCCTACTTCCTACATTTAGGTCATGAAATTCCTACACATTTTTAACTATCAATCATTTGGGCATTCTCTCACTACATTATTATTCGGAGAGGAGTATAACTTTGTAGGAGTTAAAAAAAAAAGTATAGAGCACCCACCAGCACCCTTATTTGGGACCCATCCCACTAGATTCCTCTATTCACATTGATCACAGTGGTTACCCTCTCTCACAAGCATTTTTTATGTGGACCCACCCATCCTCTTCGGCATCCTTATTTGGGGCGTATCCCATTAGATTCCTCTCTTCACATTGATTTTTGTGATACCACTATCTCATAAGCCCTTTTGTAAGGACCCACCCGCCCTATATTGTCCAACTTCTCTCTTAGATGGCCCACAACCAAAATTTTGACAGTGGCATCACTACCTTGGTGATTTGGATTGTATAGGGAACGAAATGAAACACATAGAGAAATATACAAAAGAGCACAGGTATACAATGAAAACCCAATTTCTATTAATGAATAAAATAGTGGAATATTGTAGAACATAAACTAGCCATAATGGTGGTAGCTTATCTCTGAAGGGAGAGAGATGGCAGCTACGCTCATTCGCAACAAGCTAATACAAGAGGTCGAAATGATAGAATTTTAACATATATCAAGAACCCTAAATGAAAAAACCCTAAACTTAGGAGGCAAAGTGCTAAAAGGTGTTTTTCTAAAAATAATGCAAAAATCTAATTTTGGGCGTTAGTTTTTACATCAATTTCCTAGAAGCGTAACTTTTGCATACAAGCTCTGATTGGTGCAGATAGTATCTCGTTGTAAAGCTCTAGATGAGGTCTATGGTAAAATAATATATCCATGATTTTCCAAAAATAAATACTGGTTGGGATTTCTTGTCTAAAAACTTGTTAAGGGCCTCAAAATGGACCCAAAAGTTTAAGACCCAAAAATTCCATAAAATCATAACAAAACTATTGAGATGGAGAATCGTGTTGAGTCAGTGGAAGAGGTGGGTGTTCATTGATATCCACTTGGATCACTTGGATAGATCCCATGATCAGACCGGGAAATAGATCTCTGACATTAATTCAAATATTGCTATCATAAATTCCTGAATTACCCAACTGGACACCATAAATTCTCGGCTCACCCAATTGAAAAACCTCCCTGGCACTATGAACAAATTGATAGCAATGATTACTCAATCCTATGGTCATAACTCCTCTTCATAACCACCATACCCAGATGGAATTGACTCATCCCATTCCATGGCCATTCATTCTAACTCTTTTACTTGTGACCTACATCTTCCCAAAGTTGAGGTGAATAAATTTGATGGCTCAGACCCCGTGGGCTAGGTCACTCAAATGGAACATTATTTCTCCTTGCATGGCATCATTGATGACTTTATCAAGCTTCATATCGGTGTCCTTTATTTAGATACCGAATGATATCAATGGTGTAAAAAATCACAAAGAGGGTATATGGCTTGGACACAGTTTGTTGTAGACCTTTATGAATGTGTTGACACCATCATACATCATTTTGGCCATTTGACCAAGCTTAAACAGTCTGGTACAGTGGAAGAATACAACACTGCTTTTGAGCAATTGGATTTTTCAACTGACAGTATGTCCAACACATTCTTCCATGAATGCTTTATTAGTGGCCTTAAGGACGACATCTGAGCTCATGTCCTAATGGCTCACCCCCAGACCTGGCTTGAAGATACAAATCATGCCAAGGAAGAACAACATGTAGTCTATTATCAAATCAGAAATCCCTCCTTTATTCCTCATTCCCATCCCACCAATCTAGTCGCTCCTTCCCCTCCTCTTAAAATCCATAAATTAACCCGGGCATAAATGGTTGAACGCCAACTTAAGGATCTTTGCTATAAGTCTGATGAAAAATATTTTTCGGGGCACACATGTAAGGAGAAAAATATTTGTATGGACATTTCAAAGAACATTCATGAAGAGGATGGTGTTGTTTCCCCTTCTAAAGCACTGCCCCGGGCCGATGATAATAGCTCACCCTCTGATCCACCAGAAGTTGAATCACTTATCTCTTTAAATGCTCTCATTGTTATCTCCACTCCCCAAACCCTTAAGTTAATTAGCTATATCAAGAATTGGAAAATCATTATCCTAGTCGGCAATGGTAGCACCTTTAATTTTATTCATAGTCGAATTGCTCAAGAGACCCTGTGTTTTATCCGTGTAGTCAATAACTTTCAAATCATGATTGTTAATGGTGGTTCCATGAAATGTGGGGGTCATTGAAAAAATGTGCACCTACAAATTGGTCATTATCACCTGAATCCCACATGTTTTCTATTGATAGGGGTGGTTGTGTCATTGTTATGGGTGTTGAATGGTTACGCACACTAGGCCCCATCAACATGGACTTCAAGGAATTAACCGTGAGTTTCCAACATGATGGCCAGTAATACCATTTCCAAGGAATCATAGTAGGTTCCCCTGAGATTATCAATTCACACAAAATGGAGAAACTCCTCAAAAAAGATCATTCCGACATTATTTCCCAATTCCATGCCATTCAAGCAGTTGAGACCCCCTCTCCCATTGTTCATCCTGGCATACAGTCTATCCTCTCCAAACACCAATTTTTTTTTGACAATCCCCAAGGAATCCCACCTTCCTGTGGCCCCCATGATCATTTCATTCCACTTGTCCCTAGTGGTATTCCTCCCAATGTTCGCACTTATCATCACCCATTTGCCCAAAAGATGAAATTGAGAAAGTTGTTCATGAATTGTTAGTTGTGGGTATCATTTGTTACGGTACCAACCCTTATTCTTCTCATGTCATCATGGTACTCAAGAAAGAAGGTACATGACACATGTGCCCTGATTTTCAATCCTCAACAAAATTACCATCAAATATAAATTTCCCATTCTCATCATTGATGACCTTTTGGATGAACTGAGTGGTGCTCAATTCTTTACCAAACCTAATTTACATTCCAGCTACCACCAGATACGTATGAAGGAGGTCGTTATTCCCAAAAATACCTTTTGTACTCACAAAGGATATTATGAGTTCTTGGTCATGCCCTTCGACTTGTGTAATTCCCCCTCCACTTTTCAAAACCTCATGAATCATGTCTTCCACCCTTTCCTCCGTTAGTTTGTACTGGTCTTCTTTTATGATATCGTCATTTATAGTAAAACTTGGAAATCCCATCTTTCCCATGTGGATCAAGTCTTACATTTACTCTCTTAGCACAATATATTTCTCAAACATTCAAAATGTGCTTTTGGAGCTTCTAAAGTAGAGTATCTAGGTCATATTATTGGTAAGGATGGTGTCTGTGTTGATCCTAAGAAAATAGAATATATGAAAGATTCACCTCATCCTAAAACGCTTAAAATTTTGAGAGGTTTACTTGGTTTAAATTGATATTATTGCAAGCTTGTTCAAAATTATGGAAAAATTGCAGTCCCAATCACTACTCTCCTTAAATAGAATGCTTTCAATTGGACTCTGGTCACTAATAAATCATTCCAATCTTTCAAAGAGGCTATGTGTACGACTCATGTTTCGGTATTGTACGACTTCACAAAGACTTTTGTTTTGAAATGTGATGCTTCTTGGAAAGGAATTGAGGTCATCCTCATGCAAGTTGGAAAACCTTTGGCATTCACTAGCAAACAACTTTCTAAGAGACACTTGGAAAAATCCACCTATGAAAAGGAAGTTTGGTTATTTTGCATGTGGTGGATCTCTAGCGTCCTTACTTGCTTGGGCAACGCTTCCAAATGAAAACTTATCATCATAGCATCAAGTATTTTTTGGAACAAAGTATTTCATCCCCTAAGCAACATAAGTGGTTGACAAAAATGTTTGGATATGATTATGAGATCATTTACAAGGGAAAATAAAGTGTGGTTGCGGATGCTCTTGCCAGGAAATATGAAGAGGATGGGTCCCTCTTTTCACTCTCCTTCATTGTAGCATATTGGTTAAAGGTAGTTTTCAATGAATGGTTCCAAGATCCTAGACTTTCTCGCCTAATCCAACAATTGCAACAAGGTCCTAATGCATCTCTGGGATACTCTTGGCACAATGACAAGCTTCGCTATAAGGGTTGCCTATATTTGTGCAAGCAATCTCACTTTAAATCCATTGTGCTCTCTGAACTTCATGTTTAACCAACAACAGGGCATTCGGGTTTTCACAAAACATATGAATGGATCAAATGTTCATTTTTATAGGAAGGCATGAAGAAAGACATACACACTTTTGTGGCTTAATGTGATTCTTATCAGCGTCATAAGGGAGAAACAGTGAAAACTCCAGGCACACTCCAACCTCTCCATATTCCACCTACTATATGGACTGATATTTATATGGACTTCGTTTTCGGATTACCCAAATCTAACAATAAATCAATCATCATGGTTGTTGTCAATCGTATTTCCAAATATGCTCATTTTTGTGCCCTCCAACACCCATTCACATCATCCATTGTGGCTCAAGTTTTCATGGACAATATCTTCAAACTCCATGGAATGCCCCACTCTATTATCTTCGACCATGATCCAACTTTCACAAGCAACTTTTGGAAAGAATTGTTCAAGCTCCAAGACACCCAATTGTATCTCAGCATGGTTTGTCATCCCTAGACTAATGGTCAAACCGAAGTTGTCAACAATGCTTGGAAACATATTGGAGTTATTTCACATCCAACTAACAATCTCAATGGGTTCAATGGTTACCACTCACTGAATGGCAGTTCAAAAGATCTTACCATGGTGCTACTCGCATGACTCCCTTTGAGGTAGTCTATGGTCAAAATCCATCTTCCATGGTATCCTACATGCCTGGTGTATTCAAGGACTGGAATGTCAAAGAACCTTGACAATCTGAGCTACCATTCTACGTATCCTCAAAGACAATCTAGTCATGTCTTATAATCACATGAAGTAACAATTTCATCAAGATCGTTCAGAATGCCACTTTGTTGAAGGGGATCAAGTGTTTCTTCATCTGCAACCCTATAAGAAAACATTCCTCAAAGAATATCACTGCCAAAAACTTGCTCCAAAGTTTTATGGCCCTTATACAATCCTCAAGTGTGTGGGGCCCATGGCTTACAAGTTAGCTCTCCCCGGTCACTCTAAGCTCCATCTAGTTTTTCATGTTTCCTGCTTAAAGAAAGTGATTGGAACCAAGTGCCAGATTCAAACTAATCTCCTTGAATTGTATGAAGAAGGCTCCATTTGATTTCCAGTTTTCCTAATTAAGGGTTTCTAGGGTAAATCTTGTGTATAATGTGTGAATGTGCCATTATTATTCATATATTTTATATTTTGTTCTTATTGATTTTCTTGCATGGGTTTATCAAAATATTCATTTGGTATCAGAGTAAGGTTATTGGCCTCAAGGGAGCACCTTTGTTGCTAGGGTTTATCTCATTCCATGAATATAAATGGTGTATTAGCTCTGTGATAGACCTATTCTTGAGTCAGAACTTTGCATAGTGAATATCATGTGAAGAAAAATGGTGAACAATTCAAGAATAGAGATAGAGAAATTTAATGGCTAGAGATTCGTGTTATAGGGGTTAAAGATGGAATATCTTATTTTATATAAATAACAATGGGTTGTTGTGGATCCAAGTACAAAACCTATTGGTATGGTAAAACAAGATTGGGATAATTTGGAGATAAAGGTGAGGAATATGATCCAATTGTGCCTCTGAAATTTAATGGTGTTGAATGTCTTCAGAGAAGACAACACTAAGAAGATGTGGGATAAGTTAGGGGCTTTGTATTAGTCAAAGTCCCTAGCAAACAAACTATTTCTTTTAAATTATTTCTTCAAAATAAGTTGTATCATCTTAGGACAGATGATGGCAACTACGTGGAAAAGCATCTAAATTCCTTTAATACTCTAATAAGTTAGTTTTCTTTGTTGATATTAAGATGGAGGAAGAAGATAAGTGTATTGCCTTGTTATGTTCTTTGTCATACTCTTGGGATAATCTAGTTGTAGATAGCATTCCATTCTGGGACACTATGTTTAGCAAAGAGCTTATGAAGGCGGAAAATTTAATAATTGGAGGCAACTTCAATTTTTCTTTGGGGGAAGCTGAAAGTTGGGGTCCTTCAGCACACCCAGGCCCTCAAGAAGAGTATTTAAACCATTTTTTGGCTTCCAGGGGATATATAGATATAGCACCAGTTAAGTTGCTTCCCACCTGGAGGAATATGAGGGTTGCGGAGGCCCATGTCGCCAAAATATTAGACTGATTCTTGATCATGGAATCTATGTCGATGCTTCCTTTCCACTACCACCAATGGATTGGGAGTGGAGGAGAATCAGATCACTCTCCAGTTTGGTTCACCGTTGAAGGGGGTCCCCAAAAGTCGGGCTCCCCATTCAAATTCAATTCTACATAGCTAAAGGATGAAGGTTTTCAAAAGTTGGTAAAATCAAATTGGACCCATATATAGGATACAAATGGAACTCTGACTACCATCCAATTTATGGATAATCTAAAAAAAATCAAAAAATTGGTCATTCCTTGGGAAAAATCAAAACAAAAAGAAGATAAGAAAGAACTCAAAAGTATATAGGACCAATTGGAGGTGATTTATCAAGAAACTAAATCAGGGTTCTTCTTAGAAGCCTCTTGTGAAAACTTGAGGAGACTTAAGGCAAGGCGCGGAAAATTAATGACAGACCAAGAAGCAACCTAGAGGCTTAAAAGTCGTGCAATCTGTCTAGAGAACGGGGACAAGAACACCAAATTTTTTCATGCCTTTGCCAAGGGATGGAAAACTTCCAACACAATTTGGAGCCTAAAGGAGCAGGAGGTCAGATCAGTCACCTCCTTTGAAGGGCTAGCAAATTTGGGGAAAAGATATTTCCAGTCTTTATTCAAAGCGGACGAAAAAGTAAACATAGCCGACATCATAAGATTGTCTCTCTAGTTCCCCAGTTTTGTGGATGAGGAAGGGAACCGAGACCTCTTTGCAGAAGTCACTGAAGTTGAACTCAAGGACACCCTTCAAATCTTTCAAAAGGATAAAATTCCAGGTCCAGATGGATGGTCAATTGAATTTTATTTGGTCTTCTTCGATCAGATCGGAAGCGACATTCTTAAATTCATAGAGGAATGTAGATTAAATGGTAGAATTCATAGCCCTCTCAGTACTACCTTTATAGCCCTCATTTCTAAGATGGATGATCCCCAATCCTTTGATGATTTTAGACCTATCTCACTCTGCAACTGCATTTACAAAATTATAGCCAAATTCATAGCTCGTAGGCTGAAGCCACTCCTTTCAGCTTCCATCTCAAAAGAATGGTTTGGCTTTCTTGAAGGAAGTCAAATCCATGAAGCAATAGGAGTTTCTCAGGAAGGGTTACATAGCCTGAAGATCATAAGAGCTAAAGGTATCATCATAAAGATCGATCTCTCAAAAGACTTTGATAGGGTAAACTGGTCCTACATCTAGCTCCTACTCACTCATCTCGGATTCAAGGTTCCATTCATAAAATGGACGATGGCCTGCTTTACTTCGGTTTCATTTGTCATCCTTATCAATGGAGCAGCCTGTCCCTTCTTCATCTCTAAAAAAATGTATGCCCCAAGGATATCCATTATCTCCACTCCTTTTCCTCCTAGTGGCTGAGGGTTTGAGCAGGGCTATTTCTAATGCGGTAAGTGTTAGCACATAGAATTGTAGGGGTAAAAAAGAACCACTTTGGTTTTGTTTTTGAGTCATGCCTTTGATCCTTACATCATTACCGTGACATGTCACCTCTCAGTTGTATAAAAGGTTATCTTTCTCATCATCCATCTATTTAAATGTCAAGTTAAAGACAGTTGTATGTGCTGCCAACTCACTAGAAGATCGGGATTTTCGCCATCATTACATTTTTGTCATCCTAAGGGATTTCATTGTTTTCAGAGCCTTTTTTAACAAATTTTCAAGGATTGGGTCTTTGGACATCCTAACAATCTCCTCGAAGCATGCAAATCTTGTTTGAATCAAGCACTTCGAACTGGTGACAGGCCTACGAAGCTCATTGCGAACTGGCTGAAGGAGAGAGTTGGAGGTTGGACAGCTTGCAAACACATTTGTGCTAATTCAAATATGTCAGCATCAAGCCTAGATCCACATGGTACTCCATGAGAGTGTTCATCATGTTTGAGAGTTGAGAAATGGGTTTTGGTTGGTTTTCATATTGGTGTTGTGAACTGTGTTGCAAACACTCTGTTCTAGGACTGCTGAAACTATCATCTTTTGCATCATTTCAAAGTTAGCCTTAAACAAGTGAATTCTTACCCCTATCCATTTACAATGTGTGGTTGATCATTTGCTAAAGCAGGCTTAAAGTTGCAAATGTTGTTAATGTTGTTAACATATTCTTATGTCGATTCAAGACCTATTTAATACGAGTTGTAAGCCATGAATATCAGTTTTGATGTCTTTCCCCATTTATATATCAAGATAATGGAGTTTTTCAGCATGGATGGACTCCTGACATAAGTTTTGAGGTGTTGAAGCTTTAAAAAAGTAAAACAGGCTGCTACAGGAAAGTTCGCAATGTCGGCGTTGCGAACTGGTATTTTTGACAATTTGTAAACAATTAGCACACATCAAAGGATTCTTTTTTTTTTTAACTTTTGAATGCCTGTCTGGGTTCCTTTGAAATTTGGTGTGGAGGAAAAACATGGTGTTTTTTACTTGCTGACAAAAATTCAGCCTTACCCACTTCGTATTTTTGGAGAAAAGCTAAAAACATCACCTACAAGAAAGTTCGCAGCGCATGTTGTCACAAGCGTTGTGAACTCTAACGGTTTGACAAATTCGAGCTATGGGAGGGCTGCCAGCTATCAGGGAAGGGTTGAATGGTCTCCTAGGAGTTAGTTGGATATGAGGGACATGTGTTCCATCTCCAAATCAATCAAGATGACCTGTTTCAAAAGGCATTTATCATTATAGACAAAATCCCAAAAAAATAGGAATTTGTTAGGCTTCTGTTGGAATCTTTTGTAACAAGACTCCTAAATGGAGGAGGATCCTATGTAACTCCTTGCTTTCGACCTCCTTAGGGTAGATAGAGATTATTCACTATAAATGAAAGGATTTTTTATTATAAAAGGGTTGGATTCATTATCCAAGAGAGGAGAGAGTTGTAGGGGCAGTTTATCTGTTTGTGACTATAAGCCTAAGGGCATGTTATTGTTAATACATTTATGCCATTGAGGATTCATGAGAATTGTCTTATCAACATGTTTTGTTTTTTCTTTATTTCTCCTTCATCTCACTTGAATAAAATTGCAGAATATGAAGGTCATGGTTTCCTGTGATTAGGAGATTCATGAGTTGCAAAGGATTTCCAGACATTGCCTTTTAATTATTGTTTTGTTCAAGTATTCTTTAGTCCATTCGACAGAGAGGATATTTGTTTTGTGAACTTTCTGCTTTAAGTTTTTTCCTCTCCATTCTTTTACCTTGATAGTATATAAGCTTTGTTTGATGTGCAGCTCAAATGCCCTTAATTTGCAGGATGTTATGACTCCATGCCCAATGGAATGTCGTTGTTGCAGACTGTAACAACCCTAATTAACTATGTATTTATCATGAATAATTAATATTAATTTAATTAATTATTAAAATGACTTTATGGAGACTTTATTATAATATTATTAACATTGGTAGATGAAGTAATTAATGGGAGAGATAAGGTGGTTGAGGAGTTAATGGGGGTAAGGCGGTTGGAGAAATGGATTCGAGGGAGGAAGATAAGGGAGAAGGGAGAACTCGGGGAGAGACATCTTGGGTTTTGGGATATTTTTGGTTTATGGGAAGGTGAGAAAAATTGGAGAGGAAGAAGGAGGAGGGCAGGAAACAACAGTTTTGGGCTGGAACATTTTTGCTTGAGGACTCTCACAGGGGCATGGTTGTTGTTGGGAATTTGGGCTCGGGGGCTAGGAAACCGTAAGGATTCCTAGAGCTAGGGAGCCGGAGAGGTTGTTCCTAGTTGTCTAGGAGGTTAATACTCAGTTTGGGCAGGTTCAGCATCATCAACAACATCATCAGCTTCAGGTTGAGCATCAAGTTGAGGTAAATGCCTTATGCATTTTTTTATTGTTGTTATCATTATACTGATGTTAATTATTGTACTGGTGTTAATTATTGTACTATTGTAGTATGTTGCTAAACTATCAATTATATTGCTGGAAAAGTAATTAAAGAAGTAGGTTAGAAATGATTTATGTATTTATATTTATTTATTTGAGGCTCTGTATGCACAGGCCTTACAAATGGTATCAGAGCCTGGTTTCAAAACTGAAACCTAGGGCTTACTCATCCTCATAATTGAAAGATTATGTTATATGTTCTATAAACAACCCAAAAAAACCATGGATATGCAGCCCTGAAACCCTTTAATCGCAACTAGTAAATAACCATGAAATGTTTATGAACATTTCATGAACTTGTTCACTTGTACAGGTGAATTCCTTGAAAGGAGTTATATAAACAGAAATAATTACACATATAAAAATAATTTATATATGGAAAATATATAGGAGTGTAAATATATATATATATATATATATATATATATAAATCTAGGCTCGAGGGCCAAGCTCCAGCTCCACCCAACCTGCAAGCCAAGCACAAAAACAACAAATTTTAACACTTGTTATAAATAAACAGATATATATATAAATAATCTATATATTGAAAATGTATAGAAGTAATATGTGTGTGTGTGTGTGTGTCTGTAATAAAAAAATTATGGTCTTTGTCTCCAAATCCCAAGTCTGAAAACCAATCTCTAAGCCAAAAACATACCAAATCACTCAACACACAAGCGCCCAAAGACCAAGCACTCGAGTCTTGCACCAAGCAACCAAGAGAGGAGCCCACAAGGGCATAGAGTGCACTACATGTCAAATTCATTACTGAAAACAGATCACATATGCACCCGAGTCCAAGCAACAGAGTCGAGGCAAGTATCGAGCTCTTTCCACAGGTCGAGGGTTTTATTATTCAAACCCCAAGCTGCAACCCAATCTCCAAGGCCACGGGGAAGGAGGAACCATGAGGGATGCAAGTGCCATGCACTACTCAATCTCTAAGCCACAGCCAATGGAGAAGCCACGAGAACCCACGAGAAAAATACACGCCCAAGGGAGAAACCATGAGAGCCCATAATAAATCCCACGGCCAAGGGAGAAACCATGAGACCCCACGAGAAATCCCATGGGCAAGGGAGAAACCACGAGATCCCACGAGAAATCCCACAGCCAAGGGAGAAACCATGAGAAACCACAAGAAAGCAGTTGAAACTGATCCAAGCACCTACAACACAACACAAAATAGCCGAAATCGAGGCAATCGGCTCCACCAAGAATGGATCCAAGTTGTTGTCGCCTCTAGAACCCCTGGCTCAACTTGAACCTGAGCCCTATATCGCTGAGTTGGCACCTTTGCCCCACAGGACTGCCAAATTTGGGTTGTTTTCAAATTGCAAACCCCCTACACCTATGAAAGGATGCAGCAACCATGCGGGACTGCAACAGTTTGGTCGTTTTCATCCCACATTTCACTTGTGTGTTAAACGCCCTTGCACCGCAGCACACAGACGGGTAACCAAGTGCCCTACACATCCTGAACTCGAACTTGAAACTCACTCTATACTCTTCAACATTCATCTTTTTCCACAGCCTCCCTTGACAATGCAAATATTTCAGAGGACCAAATATCACATGCAGCCGGCTCTGTAGCTTACAAATATAGACTGTAACTTGCAGCAAAACTCTCAAGCTTAAAAAAAAAAATTGAACCTTAAAACTTTATACACAATGCATCCCTTTGTGCATAACGCACCATACTACACCAAACCAACCACCTGAGTCTCACTCCAAAACACAAAGGGAGGAACCCACGGGGGGAGCGCGGGTGGCCACAGCCAGGAAGAAAAAAACTTATGTCCAAAAAAAACGAGCCCGCTAGAGAGAAAACGCAGAAATCAGGATGGACTAGTGAGAGTTTAGGGTTTAGGTATGAGAGCGGGGGGCGCAGGGCACGTGGGCCTTATGCGAGAACCCACTTTGCCCACCCTCCACTTCATATTTAGGGCTTTTTTATGTTTTATTTTATTTAACTTATTTTATTTCTTTTATTTTTATTTTTATTTTTATTAATAAGATTTAATTATTTATTGATTTATTTTATTTATAGATGATAAGTTATCCCAATAATCAAATTAATTAATTATATGGATTAATTAGTATAATGGATTAATTAAATTAATTTATTATAGGAATTAATGTATTGATTATAGTAATTAATTGATTTATTTATTTAAATGATTTATTAGTTAATCTAATAATTAAATTAACATTATAAAGTTATAATGTTAATAATGGGTTTGTAACTAATGATGGATTAATTAACTAATATTATATAATGGTATTAATTAATAATATAGTTTATATATGTGATTAATGAATGTAATAGTGTTATATTATAATTAATATTATAAAGATGAAAGGTCCTTGTAGAGTGAGGGGAGTTTGACGCATGTTATGGTGAATAGTTAGAAGGTATAATAGAAGGCATTACATAGGGGATTTGATGCACTTTAGCGAGTGTGTTATAGGGTTGGCATAGCTAGCAAGGCGAGAGAGTAAGTAGTTTACTTAGGCGAAGACACCAAGCTTAGATGCTTTAACCCTGACCTAGCCACTTACCCTAAAGAGAGTAACATTTGTTTACAGACAAGTAAAAAAAAAAACTTACGCCTAACCCTATGTTTACAAGTATAAGTTGAGCGAATGTGAACTGCCTTAGACTCTTCCCTGACAAGAATTTGGTTTGATGCAGATTCAATTATTCAAGATGGTTAGGACTTGAGGAAATCAAGGCCAAGGGGCATCGTCGCAAGGACCGCCAATGTCGGTGCTGCCACCACCACCGCCTAAATTAGCTCTCATTTTGCGCTCTTTGGAGGATATTAATGAGACTTTAAAGGGGCGTCAACCAACAGATGTCGAAGTGGAACCCCCACCATCTGGAGTGGGTAACCCTGAAGGTCGAGGGATTCAGAGGGAGGGCCTCCACTCGGGGACATCACTAGAGAACTACAGAGGATCAAACTCCCAGATTTTGTCGGGGGTCATGCAAGTGAACGTGCGGAGGCATGGTTGGAAGGAATGACACGATGTTTCACCTTAAGAGACTATGTTTCCACATCAAAGGAGAAAATAACAATCTTTCAATTGAGGGACAGTGCCTTGAACTGGGGGGGTAGCCTGGAGAGGTAGTTTCGCCTTACCCCAGACACCGTCTCATGGGAAATTTTTTAGGAAAGGTTTCGGAGGAAATATTTGTTGGCTTACTATGAGGAACAACAGGTGGGAGAATCTCATGCTCTCGTTCAGGGAAATAGGACCGTGGAAGAGTACAATATCAGGTTCACGGAGTTGGTAAAATATGTCTCGTACATGGACACCAACCAACGACAGGCAGAACGCTTTGTGTATGGGTTAAACCCTAAGATAAGGGCCATGGTACGGATGTGGAAACCATCATCAGTAGCGGAAACAGTTGAAAATGCACGTTATGCAGAGGATCATATGAGCTTAATTGGAGGTATGAGATCGACCTTTCCACATCATCCTGGATTCGTGGGGAAGGCCCCTAGAACCTTCTCCGGGGGAGGGAGCTCTAGGCCGCCTCCTTATGGTAATAGAGTCACACCTAGGACAGTTGCTACAGGTATTTCAATGGCAGCAAGTGCATCATCCCACTCATCACCAACGACGCAGGCAGGTCCACGACCTTCTCAGGGAACAACAAGTAGGGGCAGGGGCTCCAGGGGAAGGAACTCATTTTAGATACCATCACAGGGTAGTGCGTAGGTTCCAACTCATGTTATGTGTTGGGGGTGTGGAGGACCCCATTACCAGCGTGATTTCCTAGAGTTGCAAGAAGGATTTGTGCATACAGAAGGAAAGGCCTCGATGGGAAGACTGAGTAGTAGCCACCAGATTTATGCACTGGTTAATAATCGCGATGCAGAACATCAATCCACGATGGTGGAGTCATCAGGTATGTTGAATCATGTCAATGTTAAAATTTTATTTGATTCTAGTGCTACAGATAGTTTCATTTCACCATATGCATTAAAAAAGTGTGGGTTGGCAACCTACAAGCACGATGAATTCAAATAAGTCGAGATGGCTTCGGGGGAAAAACAAGTTGTAGGACCTAGCATTGATAATTGTTTAGTAGACCTGGGAGTGTGTACTACTAGGTTGAAGGTATACGTCACTGCTCTGGGGCCATATGACCCAATCATTGGAATGGATTGGTTAGAAGCCCATCGAGTTATGGTAGATTGTTTCGCAAAAAGGGTGCTTTATGTTGATGATGAAGGAAGGTCAGTAGAGATCCATGGTGTATGGAGGAAAGTGTATCTACGCTTTATTTCGACCATGAAGTTTAAATGTTGCATGAGGCAAGGTTGTCCATTATATGTAGTGGAAGCAGTCAATGAAAGGAAAGGACCCTCCTTGGATCAATACCTAGTATTGTCGGAGTTTAAGGATGTTTTTCTGAAAGAGTTGCCAGGGTTACCTTCTGAGAGGGAGCTTGATTTTACCATTGAGCTAAAACCTAGTGCAGAGCCAATTTCCAAGAATCCGTAAAGGATGGCAGCGCCAAAACTTTGTGAGTTTCATATGCAGTTGAAAGAATTACTCAAGTTAGGGCTAATAAGGCCTAGTGTCTCACCTTGGGGTGCACCAGTAATTTTTGTGAATAAGGGTGGTTTCTTACGACTATGTATAGATTACAGGGACTTGAACCGTGCTAGAGTGAAAAATAGATACCCAATGCCACAGATAGATGATCTCTTTGATCAAATGAAAGGAACAGCGGTGTTCTCAAAAATTGATTTGTGATCAGGGTATCAGCAATTAAGGATTGAGGAAGGCGATATTCCTAAAACTGCATTTTGAACTCGGTTTGGGCATTACGAGTTCATTGTAGTACCTTTCGGTTTGACCAATTGTCCAGCAATATTCATGAGCCTCATGAATGGTGTATTCTGAAAGTATTTAGATTGCTTTCTATAGGTCTTTCTGGATGATATCCTCATCTATTCCAAGAACGAAAGAGAACACGAGGAACACTTGCGAGTGGTGTTGTCATGCCTTAGAGAGAACAAATAGTATGGCAAGTTGTCGAAGTGTTATTTCTTCCAGAAATAAATACACTTTAGGTCATATCATTTCTATTAAAGGAATCTCTGTAGACCCAGAAAAGGTAAAGGCCGTTATGGAATGACCAGTGCTGAAAAATGCTCATGAGGTAAGAAGCTTCATAGGGCTAGCGGGTTATTACTGGAGATTTGTGGAAGGGTTCTCTAAAATAGCGAAACCTGTCACCACTCTGCAGTGCAAGAGGGTCGGGTATGAATGGACAGAAGAATGTGATAGTGCATTCATCGAGCTTAAGAGGTTACTAACCAGTGCACCAATTCTGCGAGTGTCGAATATGGAAAAAGAATTCACAGTCTACACAGATGCCTCGAAGCAAGGGTTGGGGATCGTGCTAATGCAGGATGGAGGAGCGATAGTGTATGCATCAAGGAAGTTGAAGAAGCATGAGGAGCTTTACGCTACTCATGATTTAGAGTTGGCAGCTATAATGCTAGCTCTGAAACTTTGGAGGCACTATCTAGTGGGGAAATATTTTGAGCTCAAAACGAACCATGAAAGTTTAAAACATCTCTTCACTCAAAGGGATCTCAATGCGAGGCAGAGGCGATGGAGTGAGTTTATGAGTGAGAACAAATTTGGAATTGCGTACATCAAAGGAAAGGAGAATTTGGTCGTGGATGCCTTGAGTAGGAGACCACGTGTCTTCTCTTTGGTACCCTTAAAAGTTAATTTGAGGGAGCATGTGTTGATGCAACTCCTTGGAGATAGTTGGTATTTAAAGGTTACTTCAACCCTCCAGAGTGGGAGGCAATTAGATCCAAAGTATGAAGGATATAGCCTAGAAGCAGATGGACTATTAAGATATCAAGGAAGGATGTACATCCCCGAAGGTGGGGATATTCAAAGCATCATACTGAAGGAAGCCCATAGAGCACTTTATTGTGCACATATGGGTGTGAAGAAAATGTACGCAGACATGAAGAAGCTTTTCTTCTAGGTAGGCATGAAGCATGATGTAGTCCATTTTGTCGCCAAGTGCCTAGAGTGTCAAGCCGACCACCACCACCTGACAGGTCTCCTACAACTGCATGATGTCCCTATGTCCAAGTGGGAAGTCATTTCTATGGATTTTGTTGTGGGATTGTCGCTCACATCGCATAGACACAATGCCATTCTTTTGATAGTTGATAAGTTGACCAAGAGTGCTCATTTTATTCCGGTTAGAGACACCTATGATGTCACTGATGTGGCACGCGTGTTTTTAAGTGAGGTCGTCCATTTTCACGAGATACCCAATAAGATCATTTTAGGTAGGGACTCCAGATTCACTTCAAGGTTTTGGACAAGTTTGCAATCAGCATTGGGGACTCAGTTGAACTTAAGCAAAACTTATCATCCTGAAACAGATGGGAAAACTGAGAGAATAAATCAGGTTATGGAGGATATGCTTAGGATGTATGTTATGGATAATCAAACCCATTGGGAGAAGTACCTACCTTTGGTAGAGTTCGCCTACAATAACAGTTTTCATAGCTCCATTGGAATGCCACCCTACGAAGATTTGCATGGAAGGCCATGCAGAACACCATTGAGTTGGGAAAGGTTAGAAGAACGAGTGACAGTTGGGCCAGAATTGATTCAAGAGATGGAGGAACAAGTGATTCAGATTAGGCAGAGACTAAAGGAAGCACAGGATAGATAGAAAAGTTATGTTGATGCACATAGGACCGACCGAAGTTATAAAGTGGGAGATCAAGTTTTCATTCATATCAAGCCTAATAAGAGTACCATTCGATTCGGGAAGGGGACAAAGTTGTCACCTCGATTTATAGGACCGTTCAAAATCCAAGAGAGAATTGGACCCATTGCCTATCGTCTCGTACTGCCACCCCACTTGCATAAAACTCATAATGTTTTTCATGTATTTGTTGTACGTCATTATGTTGCTAACGAATCTCATAAAATGAATTGGAAGGAATTGCAGGTATCGTACGTGGGAACCCTCACAGTAGAACCGTTACGCATATTGGACCGTAGGGTCCGACAGCTCAGGAACCATCTAGTAGACCAAGTTAAGGTCCAGTGGGACAAGTATAGCCCAAGATCTGCTACTTGGGAGGATGTCGAGACATTACGACGAGATCACCCCTCATTTTTTTGACCACCTTGAGAATATGTTTCTCGAAGGTTGGGTGTATGTAATGCCACCTTTTGACTTAGACAACTAGAATTACCTAAGGCCTAATCACCTTTATTTTCTATTCACTGTGAAAATATTAATGATACACTTGAACTTTTAAGACATATGAACCTATGTGAATGTCAATTCTATGAATGATTAACGTTATTTGAATAAAGAAGGATATGATGCAATCAATTATGTGAATGACAATTCTATGAATGTTTAACGTTATTTGAATAATGATGGATATGATGCAATCGATTATGTGAATGACAATTCTATGAATGTTTAACGTTATTTTAATGATGATGGATATGATGCAATCTATTATGTGACTGTCAATTCTATGAATGGTTAACGTTAATTGAATTATGGGGATATTATGCGATCTATTTCTAACTTGAAAATTTTGGCATTTAAAGTTGTGGGTACGTGGATACCGAATTGAAATTATGGTTGAATGGATTTACACGATGATAATGCATAGATATGTATGAGTTTGTGTAATAGACTAATCTGCAGGTCAATGGGCTATGAAATAGCCAAAGGATAATGATAATAAAAGTTGATGTCGTGAACACCGACCGAGAAACAATATGGTATGAATCTTTGTATGTGAAATTATGTTGGTTTGAATGCTTTGCTATTATATATGGACCAATGCAGGTTTTTAGGTGGGGAAACTACCTAAAACTGAATATACGATGACAAAATTCCCAACAACACAGTGCCACTATATATTCCATGGTAAGGTGTGGACCCTAGTACTATTAGGAGGGGTGGAGGCATTTACCACCATGTATCCTCTAAAACCTAGAGTCATGGGAGGATGGTGTTAGCTCATGCTCCCCTAGACGTGTGACGGTGATTGTCAATTGCCTGCTGGGGAAGCTTGGTCAAGAGAGTGACACTTTCGCTTACGGGTTCTATTTGGAGTTAGGTCAATATAGTTGACACTGCAAGATAGTCGAGCAGAGGAAGGATAGGGATGGAAGATGGAAGTAAGTTAGGGAGGAAGGATGAATAGAAATAGTTGAGAGTGTATGGGGATTTTGCCTTATAGTGGAATTTATTGTTTTCCCCTTTTGAAAAGAAAATATGTATATATGTATATTCATAATTACTTAACTGAACTACAATTGTCTAAATGAACGTTGTTGTGTTAAATTATTGTAATTAAGGGATTTTGCGAACATTTTAATTGGTTTATTATCTTTTTATGAAATGAATGGTCTTGTTGATTCGATTGGACTCATACAAGAATTACTATAGGTGTGATAATTATTGTCATTAGTACATGTGCGAGCCTTGTATGTGCTAGCTACACATGCATTTCTTGCACATGTACACTAGTATGTATAAGTTTTTTTTTGCTTACTGATAATGTTGTTTATTCTATGTGGGTGTATGAACCATGTATCATTACCCTTGTATTGTAAATTACTCTAACTTCGGGACGAAGTTTCTTGAAGGGTGGGTGTATGTAACAACCCTAATTAACTATGTAATTATCATAAATAATTAATATTAATTTAATTAATTATTAAAATGACTTTATGGAGACTTTATTATAATATTATTAGCATTGGTAGATGAAGTAATTAATGGGAGAGATAAGGTGGTTGAGGAGTTAATGGGGGTAAGGTGGTTGGAGAAATGGATTCGAGGGAGGAAGATAAGGGAGAGGGGAGAACTCGGGGAGAGGCATCTTAGGTTTTGGGATTTTTTGGTTTATGGGAAGGTAAGAAAAATTGGAGAGGAAGAAGGAGGAGGGCAGGAAACAACAATTTTGGGTTGGAACAATTTTCTCGAGGACTCTCACAGGGGCACGGTTGTTGCTAGGAATTTTGGGCTCGGGGGCCAGGAAACCGTAAGGATTCATGGAGCTAGGGAGCCGGAGAGGTTGTTCCTAGTTGGTTGGGAAGTTAATAATCAGTTTGGGCAGGTTCAACATCATCAAAAGCATCATCAGCTTCAGGTTGAGCATCAGGTTGAGGTAAATACCTTATGCATTTTTTTATTGTTGTTATCATTATACTGTTGTTAATTATTGTATTGTTGTTAATTATTGTACTGTTGTAGTATGTTGTTAGTATGTTGCTAAACTATCAATTATTATGCTAAATTGCAATTGTATTTCTGGAACAGTAATTAAAGAAGTACGTTATAAATGATTTTTGTATTTATATTTATTTTTTTGAGGCTTTGTATGCACATGCCTTACACAGATAGTTTGTTTCCATTTTTCTTTATCTTTATTACTAATCCACCAACCATAAACTTGATTTTACCATTTACATTATGATGGGTACTAGGCTTAAACCTACAACAGTCTAGGTGTGATCTCTAGTGCCAACATTTTTGGCATCGTTTCCAGGGATGGAAGTGAATAAATCTTCCCTGGGAGAACGACAATGATCAGATCCAGCTCTTGATGGTAGACAAGAGCAGGACACAACTTGACTGCAATGTTCTACCTGGCAACTCTAACTTCATCATAGACGAATCTATGGGCGACTCCATTGGTTTGAAATGGAAAATATTCTTGCTCAAAGGTATGCATTTTGTGATTCTCAAATATATCTAGTTTTCCAAACCCCGTGCCTAATAGAAGTGAATGGGAAGGCTGCCTTCCTAGGTTTAGAGGGGAAGATTGGGAAATTCCAGCTGTGTTTTTACTAGATTTTCACGAGTGCATACTTAAGTTGAAATGTATAGAAGAAGATGTCCTCATCAAATTGTTTACATACTCTTTAGATGGAGCAGCTCGTGATTGGTGTAGATCACTCTTTGTTGCTTGTATTACTTCAATAAGACATTTTCATGCTGCATTTCATTTGTTTTGCAAAGAGAAATTTGCAGCGGATTTCCTTTATCAAGAATGTTGTTATGAATTCGATTTGTTGAGTAAAGGATCAAATAGTCATAAAGAGTATGATGCAGTACAAGACACTTTTCATTATGATCAATCGGTTGATGATCTTCAAAGTGATAGCCATAATGTAGATACTTTTGACATTGTATCAAATGTATCTATTGTTTTAAGTTGTCACCAAAATCAAATTGTTTCCTTTGAATATTCAAATGATAATGAGCAGATCGATATGTCAACATGTGATAGTTTTGAATATAAGACATGGGGATACAATGAAGGAGATAAGGAAGAATTGCAGCAGCAATTGGAATTCTCTTTATCACCTATTGATGAGCAGAAAAATCCAAGGATCGACGACGAAATGTCTATCACTTCTATACCTTTACTTGCAACAAACATCAAACAACATATGAGTAGTTGTAAAGTATATGAGGACCATCATTTTATTGATGCATCAACCTTCACAGAGGAGCAATATGGTTTTATTAACCCTTTAGAAATGTCTCTTCATAAGTTTCATGATCCTGTGGATTTTTACATACAGTTATATTTTTCAAAGTTTTCTAATGATCCAGTTGTTGGTATGATTTCATATCATAGTTGTAAGTATCCATTGCTTATTAACCTCATGATGCAAGCTTCATATTACTTGAAAATTATTTTGAACATTTGCATGGAAGGAGTTATTTTCATCAATTTGATACTCACCCGGCTACATTGGAAGTATGACTTAAATTAAGCAAAGAAGCTCGGCTGGATAGATTAGTGTAGGAATGTATATAAATAAGCTTGTTATGCAAGCATTTGGTTTACAGTGAGTGTTTTTCGGTTTTCAATAAATGATCAGAGGTTCTCTCAAGGGATAGACAGAGTACATATTGCAGAGATGGGATGGATAAGGCATTGGAATTGCATGTTCTTGGCAGCTCACAGGGAGCATGTCATCCCCTGTGGAGCCAGATGTTAGCACATAAAATTGTAGGGATAAAAAAGAACCACTTTGGTTTTGTTTTTGAGTCACGCCTTTTATCCCTACATCATTACCCTGACATGTCACCTCTCAGTTGTATAAAAGGTTCTCTTTGTCATCATCCATCTATTTAAATATCAAGTTAAAGACAATTGTATGTGCTGCCAACTCACTAGGAGAGTTCCCAACGTACTCAAGTGTTCCATTCATTCATTGCCATCATTACATTTTTTCCATGCTAAGGGATTTCATTGTTTTCAAAGCCTTTTTTAACAAATTTTTAGGGATCAGGTCTTTGGACATCCTAACAGTGTCCTCGAAGCATGCAAATCTTGTTTGAATCGGGCACTGTGAACTAGTGACAAGCCTGCGAACTGGTTGAAGGAGAGAGTTGCAGGTTGGACAGCTTGCATACACCTTTGTGCTAATTCAAATATGTCAGCATCGAGCCTAGATCCACTTGGTACTCCATGAGAGTGTTCATCATGTTTGAGGGTTGAGAAATGGGTTTTGGTTGATTTTCATATCGGCGCTACGAACTGTGCTGCAAACACTTTGTTCTAGGACCGATGAAACTTTCATCTTTTGCATCCTTTCAAATTCAGCCTTAAACAAGTGAATTCTTACCACCATACATTTACAATGTGTGGTTGATCATTTGTTGAAGCAGGATTAAAGTTGAAAATTTTGTTAATGTTGTTAACCTATTCTTATGCCGATTCAAGACCTATTTAATATGAGTTGTAAGCCATGAATATCAGTTTTGATGTCTTTCCCCAGTTATATATCAAGATAATGGAGTTTTTCAGCATGATTGGACTCCTTACATAAGTTCTGAGGTATTAAAGCTTTGCAAAAGTAAAACAGGCTGCTACAGGAAAGTTCGCAGCGTCAGCGCTGTGAGCTGGTATTTTTAACAGTTTGTAAACAATTAGCACACAATAGTGGATTGTTTTGTTTGTAACTTTTGAATGCCCATTTGGGTTCCTCTGAAATTTGGTGTGGAGGACAAACATGGTGTTTTTTACTTGGTGAAAAAAATTCAGCCTGACCCACTTCGTATTTTTGGATAAAAGCTAAAAACATCACCTACAAGAAAGTTCACAACGCATGTTGTCACAGGCACTCCGAACTCTAACAATTTGACAAATTCGAGCTATGGGAGGGCTACTAGTTGTCAGGGAAGGTTCGAATGGTCTCCTAGGAGTTATTTGGATATGAGAGACATGTGTTCCATCTCCAAATCAATCAGGATGACCTGTTTCAAAAGGAATTTATCATTATAGACAAAATCCCAAAAAAATAGGAATTTGTTAGGCTTTTGTTGGAATCTTTTGTAACAAGACTCCTAAATGGAGGAGGATCCTATGTAACTCCTTCGTTTTGACCTCCTTAGGGTAGATATATATTAGTCACTATAAATGAAATGGTTTTTTATAAGAAAGGGGTTGGATTCATGATCCAAGAGAGGAGAGAGTTGTAGGGGAAGTTTATCTGTGTGTGACTTTAAGCATAAGGGCATGTTATTGTTAATACATTTATGCCATTGAGGATTCATGAGAGTTGTCTTATCAGCATGTTTTATTTGTCTTTATTTCTACTTCATCTCACTTGAATAAAATTGCAGACTATGAAGGTCATGGTTTCCTGTGATTAGGAGATTCATGAGTTGCAAAGGATTTGCATAGATTGTCTTTTAATTATTGTTTTGTTCAAGTATTCTTTAGTCCATTCGACAGAGAGGATATTTTTTTTGTGAACTTTTTGCTTTATGTTTTTTCCTCTCCATTCTTCTACCTTGATAGTATATAAGTTTTGTCTGATGTGCAACTCAAATTCCTTCAATCTACAGGATGTTATGACTCCATGCCCAATGGAATGCCTCTGCAGACAGTTTGTTGCCCTTTGTCTTTATCTTTATTACTGATCCACCAACCATAAACTTGATTTTATTATTTACATTATGATGGGTACTAGGCTTACACCTACAATAGTCTAGGTGTGACCTCTAGTGCTAACAGTAAGAACGATGGATTTCCAAGGAATTCAAATAACCGATGGTTTGAGAATCACACATCTACTATTTGTGGATGACATCCTTAGTTTTTGTAGTGGTCGAGTGCGGGATGCAGAAGTTCTAGCAGAAATTCTTTCCCTTTTTCGTTCATCTACAGGTATGCAAATAAATTTCAAAAAATCTAGCCTCTCCTTCTTAGAAATGGAAAGAGAGGAAGAAGATATCTATCGAAGACTCTTTCCTTTTACAATCCATGACTTCTCGGGAGGCCTAAAATACCTGGGGTTTCACCTGAAGCCGAAAAATTATCACAAAGAGGACTGGAAATGGCTGCTTTCAAAACTGGAAAAAAAGGTTAGTTGGTTGGAGCTTCAGGTGGCTTTCGAGGGCAGGCAGACTCACTCTAACCAAAGCGGTTCTGGAATCCACCCCGGTTTACTTGATGTTACTGGTCTGGATTCTGAAGGGAGTACTGGAAAAGATTAGAAGATCTTTCTCTCGATTTATCTGGTCGGGTTCTGGGGACAAGTTCACTCAGCCATGGGAAAAATGGGACTGTCTTGCCCGGCCAAAAGCTCTGGGAGGTTGGGGACTCAAAAATATTTTTTTGTTTTCTAAGGCTTTAGCGGTAAAAATTGGTTGGCGCCTCATCTCAGGAAATAATCTGTGGTCTCTGGTAGTCACTCAAAAACAAATTTCACTGGATACAGTTGAAGAATGGATTAGATCTTCAAACGAGACTTTCGGGCAATGCTCGATTTTTTGGAAAGCTTTAATATCCTCCTTTCCAGTGATAGGGGAAGGACTGGTTTGGAGAGTATGCAAAGGAAATCACTTTTGTATTGGTGCAGATCCATGTTTGGGAAGTGGAAACTCTCACATTCTCCCATAGGAATTAATTAACCAAATTCACAGGCAGAATATCTTCCTCCTCTCCCACCTCGTTGACCCTAACTCAACTACCCTCTTGAATCAAGGATGGAAAAGTGTTGCTACTATGGGGCTAAATGGAGCTCTAGCAGCATGATATGACAATTATATCATGACACTACAAGTAGGCCACAATAGACTCTCGGACAGAGAGGACGAGTTGGTATGGCAAAAGGATCCATCATGATCTTATACCCCAAAACTTGGCTACATTGCTTTGAACGTGGACCTCCTTCAACAAAATCCAAGTTGGTGGTGGAGGGGACTATGGAAGTTAAAATGTCCGCAAAAATTCAAAATATTCTTATGGGAGGCCCTAAATGAAGAAATTCCAACCTAGGAAAACTTGAGAAAGCGTCAATTTGAAGGACCTCGTAGATGTCCCTTTTGTCAAAATGAAAACGAAACTACTTATCATATGCTCATTTCCTACCCTTTTACAAAGAGAGTGTGGATTGAAGCCTCAACAAGTCTTAGGCAGAATTGTATCTTGGGAGGAACCATATTGGAATAGGCTTGGAAGACTTGGATCCACGATCCAAAATTTAAGGAGCTAAAAGCTCTTCCCCTCATTATCAATTGGGGCATTTGACTAGCTCGGAATGCAGCAATTTTCAAAGACAAAGCCTCTCTTCCAGAGAGAATTGCAGCCCAAAGTTTGTCCATCCTATCACATTTCCCATGGTCAAAAGAAGGTTTGGCTTTGCAGTTGAAACAAACGGAGGCCATTGACAAATTGAAGCCTTGGGCTTACTTCGATGGGGCTTCTCAGAATCACACCTGCGAGGGTGGAATAGTTCTCCATCTAGTTGAAAACCACTCTTTTCATCTAAAATTGGGACTGGGATAGGGTACAAATAACTGTGCCAAACTATTGACTCTAAAACTACTACTTCTATTTGCCAAAGAGAAGGAAATACTTCACCTCCAAATATATGGTGATTCTATGAATGTCGTCAACTCAGCAAGAAAAGTTCAGCAGTGTCACAATATTTTTCTTCTCCCTATTTTGGAGGACATCTTTCATTTGCTGGAAGAATTTGATACAGTGGTTATCTCTGATGTCCACATGAACAAGAGCGTGGTAGCATATGCCTTATCAAAATCAAGTTTACTTCTAACTTTGGGTTAGTGGCACATCTCAGAATTCAAGGAGGAAGAAACTCATGCTTTCTATCACTGACCTTTTATAGAAGCTCTGAAACAACTGCAGGATTGATACTTTTACTTCACTCTCTTCTTATATAGTCATTTGGACGACGCAATTTGGTCACAGGTTGATCCATATCAGATGTAATTTTTGTCAACAATAGTTACCAACATTTTTTCAACAGATGATATCCCATTACAGTGCAAATTTTAGACAGTTGAAAAGAGATTACCAGCCTATAATTAAGCTCCTTCCTGAAGCTCCTCATACATGCACATTTAAGTCTTTTAAATAGACAATTTATTTCCCACCTTGTTCTAGGTGATGTAAATATAGGCCTTCAGTTTGCTCTTAAAAAGCCTCTTTTAAGGCCTCTTTTTTGGGACGGGGTCGAGGACCTGCACTCTTTATTCATATTGCACACAAGAGGTGTGTTGTGCTCCTAGAAGCACCTACAAAATGTAATTTTGTCTCTCCGAATGAATAAAATTACACTTTTTTCCGAGGAAAAAAAATACTACTCGATCCATATTAAAGTTTGATGATGTAGTTTCATCCTTGTTATTAGAGGAAATGAGGTAAAATTCCATGTAGGGTGTGTCCAAGGATGTCTTATCTATAAGAAGTCGTCTCTAAGATAGAAATAAAAATAAGTCTTCGTGGGATATATATAAATATAGAGGTAGATCTAAATCTCCAGGAAAATCTATAAAGAAATGCTAGAAATGTGGTGAAGCTAAGCATGATAAGAAATATTGTAGATCTAAAATGTTGATAAAAGTAGGGGATCTGGTGATACCCCTTCCATAGAAAAAAAAATCCTCCATGGAAGAAAGAGGTGATGTTTATTTTGTATCTATAAGTACACATTTAGATCACGATGTATGGTTAACTGACTCAGGTGCTTCATTTCACATGACTCCTCACACAGAGTGGTTTTGTGAATATGAAAAACACAGTGGAGGTGTTGCTTTCCTAGGAGATAAATTGATAAACAAAATCATAAGATATGGAAGAGTCAAGTTACTACTAAAAGATGGAAGGATTAGAACATTCCCTAGGGTTTTCCGCATTCCATAGCTAACTATAAACCTAATATCCATAAGTAAGATTAGTGATGTAGGCATGTGAACTGTATTCATGTCAATTGGGTTTAGCTCGGATGGTTGGGAGGAATGATTGTTATCCTCCTCTGTAATGTCCCTTTCCAAGTAGGAGCTCCAGAGAGGAGGTCTTAGTAGTCTAAACATCCCTGTTAGACTATAGCCAAGGATAAACAAGGGAAAAAGGGTCATTTGATGTCATTTCACTAGGGAATGTTATATTTCGAAAGTGACATTAAGTGAAAAGTGGGAAAAGTGCCTTTTAAGTGAATTAAGCTAAAAATAGAGGGGTGGATAAGTGAAGGAGCTAAATATAGAGGTCAACAAAGAATTAGGGTTTGAGTGGGTACATGAAGGGAAAAGCGACCTAATTCCTCATTATGCATTTTATGATTTGACAGTTGAGCTCTGAGGAGATTACACAGGTTCAGGTGAATCAGTGGAGATTGTGGATTCCAAGAGGAAGACACTAGTGGGTTGATTTTGGTGTTAAGAGACACACCCTAGTCACTAGGAAGATCATCCATATCTTTCATCGTTTTGCAGCAGCAGTTTACAGGTTCAAATAACTAGTGCGCACTTCATCAGGAGGAGGGTGCAAGTGTTGGGAAACTCTGAGGGTTATCTCGTCCTACCCCAGGAGAATTCATAGATTTCCTTCCGACCCAGTTGAGAGGAAGAAAATCATCTCGCTCATCTCGCCCCGGGAGAATTCATAGATTTCCTTCCGACCCAGTTGAGAGGAAGGAAATCATCTCGCTCGTCCCACCTCTGGAGAATTCATATATTTCCTTCCAACCCAGTTCAGAGGAAGGTAGGGTGCATATTTTGAGCTATTATTCTTCAGATTATGACGAAGGGTCCTCTTGGGCGCATCAGTTAGCCAGTGAGGGTGCAACACTTTGAGAGGATACATTTAGAGTTCCTGAGAGATCATCGGATCATATCCAGGGAAACCCTTCCGACCCATTATAGAGGATACCAGGGTGCTCAGTTTGAGATATATACAACCACATTCCGACAGTGGAATCACTAGGGTTCAACAATTGGCAATAGTAGGGGCGCAACCCCCTAGGGGATCCCATATGGGGTTCATACAGATCAACATAGGGTCAATCTTAAGTCTGACAAACACTGAGAGGGTGTTGGAGGCTAGGGCACACTGTTTGGGATAGATTCCAGTCAGATCCAAGGAGTTTAGCCACCAAGGTGAACATTCCAGACTTGCAACAGTTGTCGTGTTAGTTGTCATAGCATGTCATATCGCTCATCCATTGATCCATCATCATCCTTCTGGTTCTAGGTATTACTACTTTAGTTTATTTATTGTATTCTGGTTGAGATCCATCTATCTCTGATCTAGCTGAGAGATTCATTTTATTTCACCACACGTGGCATTGTATTCAGTCTTATTTCATAATATATAGATTGCAGATGTTCTATGTTCTTTATATGTTGCATGCTTGATTATATAATGTTAAACAATTGTTCCACATGAAAAATCACCACGCATGTTAAAATTGAATTACTAAACGCATCTCGAAACCCAAAGTGTATCAATTATGACAACAAATAATAGGTAGTTGAGGCATATATTTCAATCTGCGGAATTAGGGATATTACAGTGGTATCACAGGTTTAGTCCTGCTAGCCTGTGACTAAAGTTTCGACGAGTTCAGCAGAGAACCCAAAGGGTCGTGAGCACATAGGTGATGAATATGTCACTTACAACATACGCAAGGAAATAAGGGCAAATTATCCCCCCTTTCCTCCCAATTCATAGGAAGAGGAAGAGGCACGTAGGGAAGCATAGAGAAGGGTAGAGCATGAGGCATAGAGGGTGATGGGAGATAGGTATGAAAAGGCCAGAAGGTAGTGGAAAAGCACCCATGGACCTATATGAAACTTTCATGTAGGTTATTAGCAACTTGGTGATCAATCAATAGGCAATGACTCACTCCTTGGCACAAATAGTCGATAGATTGATGACAGGGAGCATTCCAGGCACAAATGCCTCGCATGCAGCACAGGGGAACTCAGGGGAAGGCAGTAGACCCCATTCACCTACTCGCACATACACTTCATCTAGTAGGATCCCTAGGCCATTGTTCCCTGGCTTTCAGAGGACACCTCCAGTAGCAGTACAATAGCCAGTAGTACAGAGGCAGACCACACAGGTAGAGGATATCATTGGGTACATGAGAGAGTATGCAACGTTGGGACCGAAGTTCCATCAGGACATGACCTTGGTTGATTATTGTGGGCTCAGAATCAGGAACCGTCCTAGAGATCCTCAAAGGGGAGGAAAACAACAAAATCTGTAAGGGTAGAACATAGACTTCATTCATAAAGTAGGTAAACTCATTATACCTTCTTTCATCAGATCATCCAAATGCATTGCTAGAGCTTGGGTACAAAAACTGGAAACATACTACAAGCTCAACTAGATGACAGAAACTGAGGCCATCAGTTTCTCTACCCTGCCTTTGGAGGGACATGCACATGAATGGTGGCATCATGGACTAGTGACACCGAGTCACAGTCACATCACTTCATACAGGGAGTTCACAGAGAGGATCATGGACAGATTTGACAGGAGGGATCCAGAGATCTATTTCAGGGATTTATCCTAGTTGAGACAAACTGGCACACCAGAGGCATTCATCACAGAGTTTCAGAGGGTAATCGTGGCAATGAAAGATATTTCAAAGCCCAAATTGATCATGATTTTTACAGAGGGTCTCACAGAACCCTTGAGATAATGGGTGAAGGCCTACAGACCTCACAACTACGTGATGCCATCATGCACACTAGAGATCTAGCAGACTTAGTGACAAAAACCAAAACTTTTTCCAAACCCGTTGTTCCACAGGAGGACCAGGATAGGAAACCATTCCAGAGAGAGTGTAAGGGTGAGGAGAATTTGGATGATGCTATGAGGTGTGATCTTATGAGGAAGAAGTTATGCTTCACCTGCAAAGATACATGGGTCCCTCGCCATAGGTGCATGGGAAAGGGACAAATCCATTACATTGAGGTTGCCGTAGACATTGATGAGGAGGAACAGGGCAGTCAGGCACAATACAGTGAGTCCACTAGCTCAGAGGAGGAACCATTGTAGGAGGAGGATCAACCTCTAAGGAGACCACCAACACCAGGAGGGGCACAACCATCAGTAAAGCCACAACCTTGTGAAGAGGGTAAGAGATGAGAACTAGGAAAGGGAGTCATAGCAACCCTTTCTAGAGTCCCTAGGTATGGCACCCTCAGGATCATAGGGATTATTCAAGGACAACGAGCCATTGCCTTGGTAGATGGTGGGGCAACCCATAACTTCATTGTCATTGCATGGGTAGCTAGGTGAGCACTACAGACAGAGGAGTTTGAGGGATTTGAGGTTGCAATAGCAAATGACCACACGGTGGGGTGTTTGGACAGAGTTCCATACTTGGAGGTGAATTTAGGTAACTACACCATGAGAGATACATTCTATGTAGTTGACCTAGATGACACATATGTGGTGTTGGGAGTCCAATGGTTGATCACCTTAGGCAATATTTCTACCAACTACCAAACCCTTGAGATGGGATTCAGAATAGTGAGGGCACCTAGGATAGTGTCAGCGAAGAGGATGGAGAGGATCTTCAGGCATGGGGAAGTATCATATGCATTATCTAGGAGACCAACAACTTGTCGACATACTAAGGGGTATGTCGACAAGGGCACCTAGGACAGTGTCAGCAAAGAGGATGGAGAGGATCTTCAGGCATGGGGAAGTATCATATGAATTATCTAGGAGACCAACAACTTGTTCCTTGATGGAGATTTCAGCAGATTGGAAATCCCACTTGTTAGTGGAATATTCCAAGAACAAGTTCACTTGTGATATATTGGATGGTTAGGTATAAGACGACAAGTACATAGTCATAGATAATGCCATCTTCTACAAAGACCAAGTCTACCTAGTGCGAGGATCAGGTCTCAAGAAGAAGATTTTGGCCAGTAGTACATGACTCTCCATTAGCAGGCCATCAAGGGTTATTCAAAACCTATAGGCAGATCAAAGAGAGATTCTCTTGGAAAGGTATCAAGCAGGATGTGATGAGACATATCAGTGAGTGTGTGACTTGCCAGTAGAACAAGTCTGAGAAGAAACTTCCAACAGGGTTACTACAACCACTTACCATTCCGTCGTACAAATGGGAAAGCTCATCCATGGACTTCATTACAGGCCTTCTGAAGGCTCAGGGTAAGGATGACATATTTGTAAGGGTTGACAGGTTGACCAAATTTGTGCATTTTCTCGTGATTCCTATAGAATATAGCATAATGCAAGTGGCAGAGTTGTTCTTCAGAGAGACCTTCAGACTTCATGGGTTGCCACATAGTAGACTCAGTGGCAGAGATAGTCGATTCATCGGCACTGCAGTGGAGCTTCCACCTTTGGGTTAATTTCGATGTTGAGAGACAGACCCTAGTCACCAGGAAGATCATCCATATCTTTCATCATTTTGCAGCAGCAATTGACAAGTTCAAATAGCTAGTGCGCACTTCATTAGGAAGGGGTTGCAAGTGTCGGGATACTCTGAGGGTTAGCTCATCCCGCCCCGAGAGAATTCATAGATTTTCTTTTCGAACCAGTTCAGAGGAAGGCAGGGCATATATTTTGAGCTATTACTCGTCATATTCCAATGGAGGGTCCTCAGGGTCCTCTTGGGTGCATCAGTTAGCCAGTGAGAGCATAACACTTGGGGAGGATACATTTAGGGTTCCTGAGAGATCACCGACTTAGATCGAGGGAAACCCTTCCGACCCATTACATAGGATACCAGGGCACTTAGTTTGAGATATATACAACCAGATTCTGACGGTGGAATCACTAGTCCGCAATAGTTGGTAGCAATAGGGGCACAACCCCCCATGGGATCCCATCTGGGGTTCATATAGATCAACAGAGGGATGATCTTCAATCTGATAGGCACTGAGAGGGTGTTGAAGGTCAGGGTGCATTGTTTGGATAGATTACAATCATATTCGAGGATTTTAGCCACCAAGGTGAACATTCCAGACTTGCAGCAGTTGTCGTGTGAGTTGTCGTAGCATGCAATAGTTCATATCGCTCATCCATTGATCCAACACCATTCTTCTAGTTCTGGGTATTATTTCTTTAGTTTCTTTATTGTATTCTGACTGATATCCAACTATCTCTGATCTAGCCAAGAGATTCATTTTCTTTCACCACATGTGGCATTGTATTCAGTCTTATTTCATAATACATAGATTACAATTGTTTTGTGTTCTTTATCTATTGCATGCTTGGTTATATATTGTTAATCAACTATTCCACATTAAAAATCACCACGCATGTTAAAAATGAATTATTAAATGCATTCTAAAACCCAAAGTGTATCGGTTTTGGCAGCGGATAATAAGTAGTTGAGGCATATATTCCAATCTGCGGAATTAGGGATATTACAGACCCAAGTTCAATTCCCGCAAGTGACATGTTGAGCTTTTGACAAGTATATTTTTATAACGGATTTGATCCATGTTGTTGATCGAATTTGTGTCTTGAATATTCTAGGATTTACCCTAGGTACCGTCCTCAAAATGAGGTGAAGTACTCGATGGTTTTCCTCGAGGAATGTAACCTAGAAAAAATAAATGTAGACTATATTTGAAAAGGAAACTTAGAATATGGTTCAAGGAGTAATGGCATCATCAAAGGGAGTTATGATTAGAACTATGTACAAGCTCTTGGGAAGCACTATTATTGATCTGTGTAATAGTTTCATTATTCCCAAGGGTAGCGGTGAGAAGATAGGACCCTTATTATTCTTGGAGAGAAGACAATGGTATGACATCAAAGATTGGGACATATTGGAGAGAATGGTCTTTGAGCATTACATAGTAAAGGTATTGTTGGAGCTATGTTTGATTCTTCAATAAATTTCAATATATGTGAACATTGTATATATGGTAAATATAATTGGGTAATACTCCCATGTGGTGCTACAAGAGAAAAAAGAATCTTGGATTTGATAGATAGTGTTGTGTTTGGACATGTGCATGTTCCATGATTGGGTAAACTTATGTACTATGTTTCATTCATAGATGATTTCTCGATGAACAAATGAATCTATTTCCTTCGAAGGAAATATAAGTTTTTTGGTAAACTTAAAGAGTTTAAGGCTCCCGCAAAGAACTTGACATATAAGAAAATAAAGGTGTTTAGAATAGCTAATGGTGGAGAGTTATGTAGAAATGAGTTCGAGGAATTTTGTAAGAAGTGTGAGGAAAAATACTACTCCATACACACCTCAACAAAATGGATTTGCACAAAGAATGAACATGCCATTTATGGCAAGGGCAAGGATCATGCTCAGTGGTGCAAGGCTAGCACATGAACTCTAGGTAGAGGCAATGGATATTGCATGTTACTTGGTAAATTGGTCACCTACATTAGGTTGGTTGATAAAACTCTGCATGAAGCATGGACTGGTAAAAAACCTTTTGTCAAACATCTCAGAGTATTTTGGTTGTGATGTTTATGTGCATGTTCCAAGGGAGAATAGGAGTGAGATAGATAATAAATCTTAAAATTGTATCAATATTAGTTATAAAGATGGTATAAAAGTTTATAAAATTTAGAATCCAGTAACAAATAATATAGTTTACAATGGGGATGTAGTATTTAGAGAGGTTAAAATTGTTTCCAAACAGAAAGTCCAACCAAGTGAAGAACACCCACATACAATAGATTTCAAGTTAGAGGATGAAGATTCCAACTCAACAAAAGAACATGAATGGGAATAAGAATAACATGTGACTCTAGTCTTGAGGAGATCAATTTGGGAAACAAGGCAACCAAAAAGGTACACCCAAGCTTATTTTCATTATAGTTTTGTTCTATCTATTACTGATGATGATCCTAAAACTATTGGGGAGGCAGTGGATTCAAAGTATAGTAAACTTTGGAAGAAGGCCATTGTTGAAGAAATGGGTTCCTTGGATAAATATGAGGCTTGGGATCTAGTCGAGTTGTTAGTTGGAAAACAACTTGTTGGTAGCAAATGGGTGTTTAAGAAAAAGTTGAATGTAGAAAGTGGAGAAGTACAAAGCTCACTTATTAGCAAAGGGATCTTCTTAGTTGGAAGGAATTGATTTTGATGAAATGGTTTATATTGATGCTAAATTAACTTCTATTATATTTGTTTTGTCTAYCTTTGTTRTTTTTKATCTTGAAGTAGAGTAGATGGATGTGAAGACAACATTCCTACATGGGTATCTTGAAGAAGAAATTTACATGAAACAATGAGAAGGTTTTGCAATGAAGGGAATGAAGGAGTCAGTTTGCAAGCTAAAGAAGTCCTTGTATGGATTAAAACAATCTCAAGAGTTTGGAATGAAATATCTTGGTGCTACAAAAAAATGTTGGTATGGAAACTAAAAGAGATTGAGCAAACATGAAACTCTGGTTGAGTCGGGGGAAGCATGTCAAGACAATATTGTAGATGTTTAATAAGTAAGAATGTAAATTGGTCAAAGACTTTATTCTTGTAGGTGTAAATTTATCTGTACATCACTATCCCAAGACAAAAGAAGAGGGGGAGGACATGTCTTGCATTCCATATCCAAGTGTTATTGGAAATATGATGTATTTGTACTAGACCAAACATTGCCCATGTAGTGGGAGTTTTGAGAAGGTATATGTCAAAAGAAAGGAAGGAACATTGAATATTTGTAAAGGGGATTTTCAAACAATGCATGGCATTTCATTTATGCAATTTGCTCCCAAGGGAGACCTAGACCTCACAAAGAGATAATATACATGGTTTTTTTTATGCAGACTAGGTTGGAGATCTTGATCGCATAATATCTACAAGCAAATATGTTTTTAACCTATTTGGTGGAGCAATCAGTTGGATGAGAAAGAGGTTGGCCACAATTTCATTGTTAACCATAAAAGCTAAGTACACGGAGGACAATCATGGAAGTATGGAATTTGTATGGTTGCAAAGATTATGCTCAGGTATTGCTTTTGTTCAGAAACTAGTGTGGATAAGTTGTGATAGCTCAAGTGAAATTTGTGTGGCAAAGAACATTGCTTATCATTCTGAGACAAAGAAAATTGATATGTAGTGCCACTGTGTTAGAGAAATGCTTGAACAAAACAAAGTATTGTTGGAGAAGGTTGATACCTCAAAGAATGTTGCAGATTCATTGATGAAGTTTGTTAGCACTTAAAATTTCTCTTGGTGTAGAGAATCAATGGGAATTATTGCCCTTAGTAGTTGATTATATGAACGCCTTTCCCCCAACCCCATTTTTACAAAGTATTCAACAAGTGGGGGAATGTTGGATATATGTTGTATCCTTTGCGTGTAGACTTGGTACATCCCAATAGGGGTTCGAGGGTTTTGGCCCATTATAATCAAACCCTAGTTAAGGGATTAGGGTTGTAATCTAATATGGGTTAACATATTAGGTTTGATTAAAGCTATTGGTTTTCCCGATAAAGGGTTTATATGGTAAATCTTATGTATATTATGTGAAAGTGTCATTGTTATTCTTATGTTTTAGATTTTGTTGGTATTTGTTTTCTTGCACATGTTTGTCAAACTCTTCACTTGCTAAAGTGGTTAAAAACCAAATATGTTATGAACCAAGTCCTTAAGATATCACAATAAACCAGTACACACCATGTACACCGATGTACAACTCCAAGATAGATAAGAGACATAAGTTACATAATCACTCCTTAAATATTAGGAGAACCTCCTCCAAATATCTAAATACATTCATAAATTACAACTCCCCCTTCCCTGAATAATGACTACATGATCTCTATATATACCTATTCACAGATTGCACATGTGGTCCCTTTATTATTAGGTCGACCCTATTACATATACATTTACACATTTAACCCCATATATGCCCCCCCCTTGGGGACATATCATATACATTTAACTCCATATATGCCCCCCCTTGGGGTCATATCATATACATTTAACCCCATAAATTCCACTCTTAGGGTCATAGCATAGTACCCTCCTTTAAAATATTTATCCTCAAAGCTTTAAAGGCTTTACATGTGATGAAACCAAGTAATATGATTTTCTTATTTTCCCACGTTCTTATTTCCATTGATGATGATCCATCCATCCAAACTCAATTCTTTATGGTCTTAATCCTTGATGGTTGGTTATTGCATCATTTGTTTTCCTTTGATTCCATGTATTGTTGTTGTAACTTCTCTAATTTGTAGTAGTTGTTGGTTTCTGACAATATCTTGTTGAATAATAGTTTTGTGATGCCATGTTCCATGAATATTGATGAGCAATCCATCTTCTTCCTTGCTAATGTCGATATCGTTGTTCTTGTCCTCCTTGAAATCTTTCCTGGTAATGAGGGTGTCGATATGGTTTCATGTTTTATGGTTGTCCTTCTCCCTGCACACCAATTTCATTTTTCTTCTTTTCAGAGATAATGGCATCCTTTATTTTCTTTGCTTGGTCTTCGATAACTCTAGACTTGGAGATAATGACAATCATATTTGGCATGTACATCCTCTAGATAGAATTCATCTTCTTCAAGTATCTGTTAGTGACCTTCTTGAATCTTGTCTTATTTATCCTTTTGAAGTTGCAATGTGACCCCATCTACAAATTATGATGACCTTCTTCAATTCTGGATTGCATTTTTTATTTTACCTCATCAATATTTAGGGATTCCTCAACCTTCTTGCAAATTTCCTCTTCAAGTTTTTTGATAGTGTCCTCTTCAATTTTTGTGGCGATATCTTTATCCCTATTCTTTGCTTCATAATTTTGTAATTGCCGTTTCACCTTCTTAACATCATTAAGAAGTATTTGATTACGATTACATGTCCTTTTTATTTTTTCATCTTTATTTTTCAATTCTTCCTTTAACTTATTATTTTCCCACTTTGCTTTGCTACTCTTTTCTTGATTTAAGTTCTTAACCTCCTTAATGAGTGATTCATTAAGGGGTTGCATATTGACAAACTCATCATTTTTATTTATAATGTACTTACTTAACTCTTCATTATCCTTCTGTAGTTTGGAAACTTTTTCTTTAACTTCAATTTACTCATCTTGAATTTTATTCATCTCCTCAATTTTTGTATCCTTGATCCATTTATTTGAGAACCTCCTCCAAATATCTAAATACATTCATACTTCACAGTTCCCCCATCCCTTAATAATGACTATGTGATCTCTATATATACTTATTCACACATTGCACGTGTGGTCCCTTTGTTATTAGGCCGACCCTATTACATATACATTTACACATTACATGTACATTTAACCCCATATATCCCCCCCTTGGGTGTTGGTTATGTGTTATATTCTTTGCATGATTGTAGGTCCCCCTAATGGGGGTTTATTCGCCAATTTTTTGGATATTCGTGAATTGTTTGGATAGTTATTCGACACATGATTTTCGTCAATGGTTTTCTAATTTTGATTAAGGAATTAGGGTTGTTGACTAATCTGGGTCAATGGATTAGGGGTTTTGGATGTCGCGAGATCCTATGTATATTGTATTGTAAACAATGAAGTTATATCATGAATTGAAGATTAGAGGTGCGACTCTAAACATGTTGTTGGTTTTCCTGGTTTGGGTTTCCAAGGTAAACATCTCTATGTAATGTATCTGTTCCATTGTATCTTTTTTGTTTTATCAAGAATCGGTTTGCAATAATTAATTGTACAAGGTTAAAATCTACATTGGGTTCATATCATATACACTTAACCCCATATATGCCACCCTCGAGGTCATAACATATACATATTAGGGTTGATTGAAATTATAGAACACCTAAATATTTATATGGTGCATGGTTGAGATAGTATAATGAGATTGAGACAGGGTGTGACTCTCAATTAAGTTGGTTTTCCTAATTAAGGGTTTCCATGGTAAATCTTATGTATATTATGTGAATGTGCCATTGTTATTCTTGTGTTTTAGATTTTGTTGGTATTGCTTTTCTTGCACATGTTTATCAAACTCTTCACTTGATAAAGTGGTTGAAGACCAAATGTCCCATGCATCATGTTCATGCCAATTACATAATTCAAAAACATGTTGTATGTTGTGTGTTGTAAAGCCTATTTATCGATTATATTTGTACTTTATGCCCAATGTAGAATGCCTTGGGAGCCCAAGTTTCTATGATAATGCCAAATTGGCATTTATGCCTTGTGAGAATTATGTCAACATATTATATGGGTCCTAATCTTTCCAATGAGCCCCCATTTGCTTCATTTGGACCTTTATAGCCAAATATATGCCTATTTCAACATAATGACCAACCACCATTTGATCCATTGTCCAATTGATCCGTATTGTTGTATTTCCACCCAAATTATTTATACCACATGCACTGGATGTTAAACTTCTTCATTTATTATATACCACAATGCTCCCCCATCCTATTATGTGGAATAACAAAATATATATGCATGCACACCTTGTTCTTACTTTAGTTTTGGTCCTCGCATTCCACATGGTTTTCCCCAACCTACCAACCAATCCTCTTCGACCACCTATGTCACTCCACCCATGTTTTATCTCTTTGTTGTGCCACACATGGGACTTTCCTATCATAACCTATTCCACTTCTTCTACCACCTCAACATTATTATCCATGTGTCCTATATTGGTTGTGCAAAGTGGCACGTGCCTACCACCTTGACCATTCACTTAAGTCTTCATATGCAGGGTGGGGGAATGGTAAGGTGGAAGCTTGAATGAAGATTGAGTTGGAATACATTTTGCTTCCACCTTTTCCCCAAGGAAATGTAAAAGGAGATGGAAAATGATCAATGCAAATGATAGAGGGGACATATGAATAGTGAGGTAAGGTAGATGAAAAGGTGATGCAAGTGGCAAAAGGAAAGTGGGATGTAGAAGAAGTATGAAGAATGAGGTAGGGCATCAATACATAGGAAAGAAAAAGATAGAGGTTGGAATGATGATAGATTTGGGAGATGCCTCCACCCTCTACCTTCCACCCCAATGGAAAAGGAAAGTGTTGAAGGGAAAAATAAAAGGAGAAGGAGAGGAAAGGAAGGGTGATGCAAAGGATTGAAGGAAGGTGATGAAGTAAGGAAGCCCTCCACCTTCCAACCTAATGAGAAAGGGAATGATGAGGGAAGGAAAAAGGAGAAGGAGAGGAAAAGGGAGAGGAAGAAGAAAGAAAGGGAGATAAAGGAGAAGGAAAGGGAGGAAAGAAAAATGAAAGGGAGAAGGAAGAGAAAAATGAAGTGATGGAAGGATGATATGTTGCATGATACATGAATGATGTGCCACATGTCTCCCTCCACCTTGAAAGCTTAGTAAAAGGTTCTTATCCAAGGCTTAGATAGATAAGAAGAAAAATTAATAAATGAAGGACTTGGGATAATAACAAGGAATTTATAAGAACTCCAGTGCAAGGTTGTGCCATCTAAAAATACTTAAAAATCCATTATTCATTGGGCATAGTTGAGATTTTCAAAGTATAGAGGCTTTTCCTCGAGGGTTTTTCCATAAACTCCAAACATAAAGCAATAATAACCCTTTGACCTCTATATTTAGTGACAATATTCTAGATTTTGTTAACCTTTGTGCTTAAAAAGAAGGATGCAACTTTAAGTGACAACACAACCAAAAATGGATGGAATATGTAATGTATGCCCTGTATTAAATTAAAATGGGAAAAAGTTAAAGTTTGTAATTAAAAAAAAAAACATTAAATTTCTTTATAAATAAACATTAAAATGAAAAAAAATTAAAGTTTATAATTAAAAAAACCATTAATTATTTTTATAAATAAACTAGTATAACTCTATCTTAATCTTTTAAGCACAAGAAACTCGCATCTCCATTATTTTCTATCCTTTTATTTTTTTTATCCTTTTATGTTTAATAAATCCAAAGGTTAAGACATTTTATTATATCAAACCATTTACTCAACAAAAATTCGCATCTCCATTATTTTTTATCCTTTTATGTTTAATAAATCAAACCAAAGGTTAAGACATTTTATTATATCAAACCATTTACTCAACAAAAATTCGCATCTCCATTATTTTTTATCCTTTTATGTTTAATAAATCAAACCAAAGGTTAAGACATTTTATTATGCATGGAATGGGGTAGCCTCCACTTGTACTCAACAAAGAAAGCATACGTATACGTGGCACTGTGTTGATTCCATGAAGCAAAGAAAGCATGGGTGGCATCATAATGGGCAACAATGGGGGACAAGCTAGTATTTAAAATTAAGGCATTGTTTATTTATGTTTTTGGTTGTTACGGGTATTTTGTTTATCAAATGTTGGTTTGGTTTTGGGGTGTAAGTTACCATCCATTGAGATCGATATTAGTTTTTCGAACATTTACAAAGAAGAGTTATTTTTTTATTTAATTATGTCGTTTTTAAGATAAAATAGTTTGGTATTAAGATTATTAATCTTAATTTAGTTTTCATGGGTTAGCATATTATAGATATATGTACTATGATAAATATTTTGAAAATGAAATCTCATATTTGTGTAAGTTGTGCATTTCAAGAGAAAAATATTTTTGTCTTCTAACTTTTTAGAATTACAAACTTTACGAATTCTTTCCTCCCAATGTCACTATGAATCTTGTGGGAGTTTATTCTTATTTTATCAATATTTACTTTCTTCCTGAAGCTATTTCTTCTTGAAGCTAGCAATGGTAGAGATATATTTTTGGTTTTCTAACTCGTTAATGACCTCTTTGTAGTAAATCAACTTTTTCTTATTCTCAATCTCATTGCAACACTATAATTTCTCTTTAAAGTTAGTTGTGATAGTATTACCAATGGTGTTGATATTGTGAAGGGCACATTCTTCCACTATATTTAAAAAATGGAGCCATGAAATAGCATCCATAGTTCATCCTATCTTAAGCCTTGAGTGTCTTTCACTGATTTTTTCCATTGTGAGAGGGAACCTCCTTCTCTATGTTAGCTAGCTTATATTTGTACAACAAGTACCTTATCACAATCTTACTCTCCATGGGTAGGAGACCAACATCTAAAATAAGGATAGGGTAGCGCGAATTGCATTTAATTCTAAGATCATTTATCATAAACCACTTCTACATTTGTTCAATCTTCTTCCATGTTTTCCTATAAATACTACACCCCCAAAGTTCACAACCATACAAATCATTAAGATGAGAAGTGTTTTAAAGATAAACTTCTTTCTTTTTTTTCTTTTTCATTTTTATGATTATAATCTCATATCCATAACTCAACACTACAACTCCAATTTAACTTCTTCGTCTTTAATCAATGAAAAAAGTATACTCATTTTAATCATAAAAAGAGTACTTAATAACAACTTAGTAACCTTGATCCAATGATGAGTTACACATAGTTCTAGAGTATTTTAATCATAAAAAGAGTACTCATGAACAACTTAGTCGCCTTGATCCAATGATGAGTTAAACATAGTTCTGGAGTATGTCTAGTAGTAATAATAGGAGTAGTCTAGCATGTATCATTACATGTGTGTGAGGACAATTCATAAATAAGTTGCACACCTCACTTGAAAATCATAAAATTGTTTCAAAAAGAAAAAACTTTAACACACTGTAAGGACTATTTATCATAAAACAATTACACCTCACCATCCTTAGCGTCATAAAGTTGTTCTAGAGTGATTTATGGAGATCACCTCCACAATATTCTCAAACCTAAGAATTTCCAGATCCATTTGGGTTGCTTCCTTGGCAAGTTGGTTTGCTTATGAGTTTAGTTCCCTGAAAATGGGAGCAATGGAGATACTATAGAAAAGTGTTAGCTTATCCCTTGTTTCTCTCATGCTCACTTGATACATTATACTTGATGTATTCATGGATCCTTTTAGCCAACCTATGTTGTTTTTTGAGTCACCAAATATTTCCATATCTATGATTCCAAACTCCCAAGCTAGTTTAAGAAGGGTGTTGGTAGAAAATAATTTTACTTTGTTGTTTGTGGCCCATCCAACCCAGTTTTAAAGTGTTTTTGTCCTTGTCTGGAAGGAGAAGCCATTCCGCTACACTATTGGTACACGGGTTTGTTTGTGAGGCTCCATCAAAATTCCATCTGGCATAAGAGGGATCATAAACCATATGCACGTGTTTTCTTGGAGGATTGGGAGGTTTTGGATCTAAGGGTTGCTACATGCTAACTTCGAGCCTAGAAAATATTTTCCAAGGGCATGCAATATTGTTTTGAAAAATACATTCATTGTGAGCTAACCAGATGGATCACATTACCTCTAAAGCAAGTCCTTGGTTTGCATTAGATGTGTTAGATATCCATTGGTGGAGCACTAAATTTTTATTTTCACCTACCCATGGCTAAGGATGCAAGAAGAGCTTATATGAGACAACCCAAACGTATTTGATGAAGTGGCAATGTACTAAGAGATGAGTGATAGAGTCTTCATGCTCCTTGCATAATAGACATCTATTGGGTGCCTACTAGTCTTTTCATTACAATGTGTCCCGGGTGGGTGCCCATCATTTGGTTGACATCCATGCAAACAATATAACCTTAGTTAGAGTTGGGACTTTCCATATCTTTGTCAACCATTGTTGGTAAGTGTTGTGGTGGAGTGGGTGATGTTGAATGTTTTATCCAATTTTACACTATATTTGCATAGTGATGGATTTACCCACCATATTAGGGTGTCATCTTCCCTTATTGGTTTGATGTTGTCTAATGCTTGGTATTCATAGATCTTGAGCAATGTATTATTTTTATGACCCGAAGCTTGAGACGAGGACTACAATTTTATTAAGAGTACTGATATATTGATTTTAGAGAGCATCCATTAACTGGAGGGGCATTTGATATTCGGAAGCTTGTCTAGCCCAATTGTTTGAGCCCAATTATACCTTTGCTCCATTCCCTATTTGCCAACATAGGTGTTTAGTGATGAGATGTGCAACAGTAGCGATGACTCTCTAGAAATTTGATCCACCTTGATGTGATTTGTTTGGATACTAGATCCATCTTTCAAGCTCACTAGATCTATTTATTTATTGTAAAGAATCCCTTACCAGAGTCCATGATTGACGGTGAACTTCCAGGTTCCCTTAACGAGGGTTGTAGCAAACTTCTTGATCTGTTTTATCCCACAACCTCTATGGTCCTTTCAATGGGAGAGTGATTCCCAAAATGCCAATGGTAGCCCTCCCTCTTCTTTATTTCCCTTGTAGGAGAAACACATTTGCCTTATTTTGAAGAGGATTTACTTTGTAGATGATGACGGTGAGAGCCAATATACAGGGACAACCAAGAGTACACTCTTGATCAAGACAATACACTTGCTCTTGAAATCCATCTATGGGTCCAATGAGATATCCTTACCTTCAATGTCGAGTAGTCAGTCCCAATCCCAAATTTTATAATTGTTTGGATTTAGTTGGAATCCTAGATAGGTCAATTTCTCATTAATCCCTTGCAATGAGAAGGGTGGTAGCTTGTGGATCATGGTCAAGTAGAATTGAGGGACAAGGTTGAAACAAATAAAGGATGTTGTCTTATTTATTTCCATGCCCATGTTTATGTAGAAAAGGTCAAGAATCCTAGTAAAAGTCTTGCCTTCAAAGGTGGATCCATTCCAAAAGAGGAGAAGGTTGTCCATAAACATCAAATGGGCGATTTGGACCCTCTTTGTTATCTTAATATCCATGATATTTCCTATCTTGCATTTAGCATGGATCTGTCTGTTGAGGCCTTTAGTGATAAGTAAGAAAAGGAGAGGGGATAGGGGAATCCTCATTAGAGGCCTTAGGAGGTTGAAAAGAAGTGGGATGTTGATCCATTGTTGAGTAGTGGAAAGAAGATCGAAGATGGGCATGCTTTGATCCAAGTGGTGAAGGGACAATAGATCCCTACTTGTATAAAAAACAATCTAGTGTAGAGCTAACTAGATCAGTCAAATGCTTTGGATAGGTCTATTTTTGCGATGAAAGCTCATTTGTGGTTGGTTTTAACATTGTGAAGGACCTCTTGGGTCATGCCAATGACATCTAAAATATCCCTCCCATGAAGGTAACCCATTCATTCCTTGGAAATTCTCTTTGATGAAATGGGTTTGAAACAACTATGATGCTAGAGACGTGCTTGTAAATGAAGTTGCAGAGATATATGGGTAAAAAATGATCAAATGGGGAAGGATTGCTTACCTTTAGAATGGTGGCGAGGAAAGTGTAGTTGACAACATGTAACACTCTTCATTGAATCCTAGATTCTTCTATAACCTAGAGAACCTCGAGGAGATCATCATTGAGGAGATCCCAAAACCCTTTGAAAAATTTGACCAGGAAGCCATTCAGGCCTGGAGCCTTGTCATTTTTCATCTCATGGATGGCACATTTGGGTTTGGATGGAGAAGTGGGGCTGTAAGTGATTCATTAACGTGGTTGTTGCCCCAGTTTGTGAAAGTTGTTGCCACTGAGAGGATGCTTCCAAGAGTCTCACAGGGGGGTTAAGTGTATAATTCCTTGAAGTGTTTTACCCCAACTATGAAAATGCTATCAAATGAGTCACAAAGTACCCCCTAATGGTTTATGATTTGCTACATGGTGTTGTGGGCTTTTTGAGCCACTGCTTGCTTGTGATTTTTTTTTTTGTTTGGTCACTCGCTTGAAGTTAGATGGCTTTGATCTTCATCCTCCATTAGGCCTCTTCCCATGCTAGAAAACTATGCCTTTCTCTTTCTAGATCCTCCAACACTTGTTTCTAGTTGAGAGTCGAGCTGATATGGCATACCTGGTCATGAAGAAGAGATATTTGATGTTCTATAGTCTTGATTCTTGAGGCAACATCCTCAAAATTCTATGAGCACCATTTCCTAGATACCCATTTGATATTGATCAAGTTCCTTTGGAGTTGTCTCATGAAGTCACCCTGGTCTGCTGTGAGGGGAACCTAAGTGGATTTGACAAGGTGGAGGTAGTCAAGGTGCTTGAGCCAATGGGGATTGAATTTGAAGGGTGAAGGAGATAAATTTATAACCTTATTGAGTTCTTTAATGACGACAAAATTATCTAAGCCTCTATTAGGGGTCACCCCATGTTTGTACATGTGAGTCTTGTGTATGAAGCATTCCTTAACTAGGAATCTAACAAGTCTTTTGCCAATGAAATCCTCACCAAGCCAATTGTTGGTCTAAGTTGCCATGGAGGAGATAGGCTTGATGTCCATCAGCGTTGTTTGTTCAAAGAGATCTATAAAGATATCAACAAGAGGGTCATTGTAGGCACTGCTCCCCATTTATCTTCTCCATTTAATATTAAGTTTAGGTCTCCTGCTAGGATGAGATTGGGGAGGTCTAAGAGGCCTATGTTGGATAGGTATAGTTAGAAGTCTTATATGTTGATGGATGGACCATAAACATTGAGGAGGTCAATGTTGTGGTTGAGCTCGTTGGAGAAAGAGAGTAACATACACATAGTGGAGGGGTTTCACACAACCATGGTGGAAATAAATCTTCCATACCACAACCAAGCCACCATATAGTCCAATAGAGCTTAAACACATGGAATTCCAACTATGGAAGTATTTTTGAAGAGAGGATTTGCAAATAACTTCCACATTCATGGTTTCTTGGACAAAAAACACATACAACCTATGTACATTTATGGTTTTATGGAGGGATCAAATCATTTTGATGGATTCCATGCTCTTGTTTTTTTTCTAAGGAAAACAACTTTATATTTGATATTTCTAGTAAGAAATCAAAATATACATTGACTGTCCCCGAGGTGTAGGACAGTTGGTGATGGAGTGTGCTGTTAAGGCACTACATGATGTTAAGTCATCAGTTTGAAACCTGCAGGGACAAAAAATCCAGCCATGTTAAGGGTTGGTATGGCTCAGGCCGAGTGCGATCCCCAGGTGATTTTGACGGCTTATATGCCCCTGAGTCACGGTTTCTCAAGCCACAGGCTAGTCCCGCAGATCACAGACAAACTAGCAAACAAAAAAATATATATACATTGACTAAGCCCCAAGGCTTTTAGTTCACAAAAATTCAAACAATCTTTGTCCTATCATTCATCTACATATTACAACCTTCCATGGACAGACTTTGTCCTTTCTAAGAGGTCTTTCAAAGCAATTTGCAATAGTCCAAACATAGTTCTACATATTACATTCTTCCATTGACCTTTCTAAGATGTATTTTCAAAGCAGTTCCAACAATACAAATAGTCCAAACAGAGAGCTAGGACAAATGACCAAACATGACTTTTCAACAAAGCTCAGATCCATAGATCATTAAAAGTCTGAAACTGGATTTTTAGACAAGAGGTTAGCGCATCTAGACAAAGTTCTACATATTATATTCTTCCACTGACCTTTCTAAGAGGTATTTTCAATAACAATTCCAACAATACAAAATAATACAAATAGAGAGTTGGGACAAATGACCAAATACAAATTTTCGACAAGCTAAGATCTATAGAACATTAAAAGACCGAAACTAGGTTTTTAGACAAGAGGTCAACACCTCTAAACTCTTGAGTCAGTAGAGAACCTTCTTGCAAGGAGAGAGCTTCATTTGAAAGAGAGTCAACTTTTGTATTGAATTCCTTGTAGACATGGGAAAAGGAAATGAACTCAAATTGAAGCTTTACCTCCATGACTCTTTGAATAATAGGTCGCAGAGCTAAATTTGTAAGGTGGAAAATGATATTGGATCCCATGCTCCTATTGTTAATGGACAACAATATCATTTTGTAACCTCCTTGGGGGCTTCAAATGCTCGAAGTGACTCAATGATAGTTTGTTGTCATCCTCGTTGGACCTTAATGCCCAATTGCAATATTGCCTTAGCCATGTTAGATTTTATGCTCGATGTTGGACCTTATTAGTTGAAGTGTATGGTATCATCTCTAAGCCTCCTATTAGTGCTTTGGGAGGGGGTCATATTGGTAGGTTTCCTAGCTTTAGAAAAAGCATGGTATTGATCCTTGGATTAACCCATCTTGGATTGTGATAGAGATACAAAGTGTTGGGTGGTGGTGAAAGCCAATGAGATTTCTTTGGGGAATGCGTCTACATCAATATGGGAAGTGGAGGGATGGTAGGATGGGGGAGGATTAGGGGAGGTAATAAAAAAGAAACATGTGAGGGATAAATGGTGGGTGGGGTGGGAGGTGGACTTAGGGGTGGAAGAATCCTCAATTTTAGCTATGCATTTTTACCATTTTGAGTCCTCCCCTAGTTTCTTCAAAACTCTAGACAAGTCCTCAAGGGGTCCAATAGTGCTAACATATTTTGATGAGGATGGAGTAGGGGGTAGAAAAGAGGAGTCCAAAGAGATGTTCTAGTGTCCCATACTTGGGACAAGCCTTCAATAGAGTGGTTTGGGTTATAACACTTGCTTGATATATTCTCATCATCCTCAATTTCTTTAAGATGTTTTCCATCCACGATTATTCTTGGGTAGGAGTCTTCGGGGTGCTCGATTTCTTTTCAAGACCAGTAGCAAAATGGGACATTGACATAGTCAAGTTTATGCCAATAAGAGATTCCCCCATAGTTGAGGCCGATATATTTCAAAAGTTGCTCATGTAGGTCCATTTTGACACAAATATTGATAATTACTAGACTTTCCATGGTTAGGGTATGGTCATCAATTTTCACAAATGTTCGAATCTCGTTGCCTATATGTCCGAGGATATTTGGCATCTTAAATTCTAGGGGGAGGTTTGGGAGCTTTGTTATTTGTTCCTTATCTGGGTCGAAGCTGGGTGGACAATCCCTAATTAACATGCATAGTGAGTGAGTGAAATGTGACCCCTTTGCCCAAATATGGTCTCGATCTTTTTGGTTCTTGAATATGAAGGTTTCAAAACCACGAGAGCCAAAGTGAATCTTGGAGGTGTATCTCAACATTTTTGCCCATTTTGGTGCCGCCCAACCCTTCATGGCTTTCTTAGATAGCTTTGCACCACCACTAATTTCCCTTTAAAAGCTTCGTGAGAATATTGGAGGATAGTCCCTTAGACATCCTCATCTTGTATATAAATGTGCATGTCTCTTAGCCTTTGCTTAATGCATTGTGCTTGTTTCTTCCTCCCATTTAATAACATAGTGTAACAAGTTTACAAGGAGGAAGTCTAACAATAATTTTACGAAAAGATGTAAAAAAGAAGTAGAATAATAGAAGAAAAAATAAAAAAATATGTAGAAGGTTCAATCTATTTTAATAGAGACATCTCAATACTCACAAAAACTTTGAAATAAACTAATAGATCACAATGCTTCAATATACTCATTTAAGATCTCAAACAAGTCACTTGGCCGGAATTAAACCTAAGTGAGGAATCATTTTTCCTTACCCAATTAACTCACTTTACCAACCTATATAACAAAAGGAATCATTTTTCCTTACACTCCACTCCGCTCCGCCCCGCGGAGCAGGATTACATCGTATATACTTTGACCCACGTAGGAGGACGCATAACCAAGTTGGAAAGCTTGCTTGACTCTCCATTCCTCCTCCAACTGTGTTTGATTTACCGAGAGTGAGTGAAGAGAGGAGCGACACAAGTATCTATTCAGAGGATCCATCATGGGGATGTCGATTGAAGGTAAGGATGCCCCCCTGAGCCCATTGCTTTCTATCTATCTTCGCTGCTCTGAGTTTTTCATTATGCTTTCAATCGGTTTCTAGTTGTTGTTGGTTTGAGGGGTGGGGGTAAGTGCAACCAGAGTCAGGGCAGGGAATGTTTCGCCATCTCAAAATTAACTAGCGAGTAGGCGGGTAGGCGATGAATTGGAAACCCATGCTTTTGATTGCAGTTAAAATAATGTAAGCGGTTCCTGTGCGGAGTAGCGTTGGTGTACAGCCGTAATTGTTTTAAGACTGCAAGCAATTATGTTATTATGGATATGTGCGTCATGAGGCAATCCTAGATTTTAGGCTTTAGCCCTTTTGTTTTTGTTAAGAGTAGGAGGGTTCGTTAGGGTTTTGGGGCTTCCAGACAAGTGGGATGACCGAGGACTTAGTTTCTGTGCTTGACTTGGGCAAATCTACCTGATTTTTTGCCTCTACTCCGTAACGAGTTCTGTATATGTTTGAGGGTTGCTGAGGGTCGAAGTTGTGTAGTTTGTCTCGGGATCGATCACCAGTTGGCAGTTGGCAATTACAGAACAGCCCCACTAACACGCAGATTACAATAATGAGACTTTTTCTTTTTCAGGAAAGGAGTATTTTTATCTGTCAGTTGGGCAGAGCTTAATCTCACCTGATACCTGTAAAGCCTCTTAACAAGATTCATCTTGAAACTATTTACATGATTGCTTATTACTAATAATTCTAAGTAGCAAGGGAAGTAACGATGGCATTAAGGGTTGTCCAATTGTGCGTAACATTCAAGATAATCTGCTTCTTACATGGATGTTTGAACTGCATGAGAAGGTCTACTAATCTTATCAAGTAATTTCATGAAATCCATCTTGATAGGTTCGTTTCTACCATCAATCTCTTGTATTTTTCAGCCGTAGCCATGGAGATATCATATGCGTCCTACTACTTTGATAAAATCCTCATCAGATATGCATTTCCATCCCCTACCATTTTTGTTTGGGCAACCTCATGCAATGCACGTATTGTTTTTTTAGACAAATTAGGTATATTGGAACCTAGCTTGATTGTATTGCAAAGAAATCCATAACAGACCAATCCTTTTAGAATGATTGTCCTTATATTGCAATTTCTTTCTGTTAACAGAAACTTCATTCGTGTACTTGAACAACCGGGGTCTTCTCAGTCATTTCTAGCTTTGTCTGAGCCCTAACCAACAAATTTCTCTGCAACTTCTCCAACTAGCTTGACTGAAGAACTAAATCCTTTTCCTCTTCAATTATGATTTTTTGTACTCTTCTTCTTTTTGCATGTCAACCTTGTAGCCATCACTCCATTAGTAGTTTTATATTGCTTTGCAGAATGCCAAATTAGAGAAACAGAGTTATGCAACATGAAGTTCTATTGAAAGCCCTGCTTCCAATGAATGGACTCAGTATTGTAATGAAGTCTCGTCAATTTAATCTTGTATCTTATCATTACTAACGCAAAGTGATTATTAGAATCCATGGACATCAAAGCAATAATAATCAATCCCCTTGAGGGCTCTTCAAGGAATAGGATTATGATACCTGACTGAAGAAACATCCTCCAAAAGTTATACGTAAGTTGAAAATTCTGTGTCTCCTAAGCTCCATGTTCAATTACCTTAAGTGAATCGATATCCTTGTTGTCTTTGTGATAAGGTATCAGGTCAATTTCTAATTAGTTGGATGCAACTATGATAATTTTTTTTTAAAGAAACTGAAGATATTTTTTATATATAAAGGAAGCTGCGCCAGAGCAAAACAGCGGTCAAAATAGATACAAAAATTGGCTCAAATCTGTTTGAGTCCTCTGCTACTGTTCTAACATGAAAAAGACTAGATACCTCCTTAGACATTTGAGCAGACTTGCTGCTATATACTTTGACAAATTGACCAAGCAAAAAGATGCATTTAAAATACCTATTTAAATAGCAGATTCATTGTCGGGTGTTTCCTGGAATTCACCATGGCTGGGTTCATTATCTTCAATCTCCATCGGAACCATTTCTTGGTCTCCCCGTGTCTCTATTCTCTGACTGAGGTTCTGCAGCAAGCTGATTGTTTGAACCTGAATTGGATTGCTGGGGCATTTCTATGTGTCTGAGCTGCTGGCATTCATGCTCCAGAGTGTCCACATGCTGCAGGAGTGTCACTACAGTCTGCTCAAGGGCATTGGTTCCCTACCTCTCTTGTTCCAAGGTTTCAGCTCGCTGAAGCAGGGTCATAATCAACTGTTCACAGCAGCTTACCTTGCTGTTAACCAGGTTAAAATTCAGTTTGCTACCTTCGGCGATGTCTTCGTGCCTGCGCAGGATGCGCTTTATGTCGCACGAGGATGGGTCCATGATGAGAGAGACAACCCCTGAACTGTAGAATAAATACTGACTGTAATTCCTGAGGTTAATACCCCATAAAGACCAAAAATAATACCAGAAACTATTTTCAGAGATAATACCGTGTTAACTAATATTGAGAAGCACTCAGGGCCAGTTTTGATAGAGAGAACAACTGTTTGTAAATGGTGGCTACCTGTCAACTATTTTTCAGCAGTTTATTTACTATTTACAATGTGCTGTAAAGATTTTACTGTTGCTCATACACTATTCTGGAGAAGCCTTACAGACAATAAAATTCCTCTGCACAGGTTTATCTCTGAAAGAACCTATGCACTGTAAAATTTCCAAATCAATGGGAGCTTTCCACACTATTCCCAGGGGTTGCAGAGGACTGTTGAGACCGATGGGAAATTGCAAAATAGGGTTAGACTTTGTGGCTCAAGATGGAAGGGCCCAATAACCAGAGGGGATGGAAATTCCCAAATTTCCAAATGCTAGACGAGGGCCAATAAATTTGGAAGCTGAGAGGACTTTATTTCGACCCGAGATCGGTGAAGGAGGGGAATACAACCCACAGAGGGACCAACAAGCTTGCAAAGGATAAAATTAAGAGGAGACCCAAGAATCCCGAAATCACTACAAAAATTACCCGTCTCCCATTCAATAACCAAGTAAATAGGTCGAATCCCAAGCAAAATAAGAATAGAGCTATCCCCAAAATAAAAAACAAATGGCTTGAATTGCTTAAAAAAATGACAAATTTGGAGATAAAAACTCGCAGGAAGGGGAATTTGGAACCTGAAATTGCGTGGTAGCAGGAGGAGACGGCCACCAATCTTAAGCTGGATAGAGCAAATAACCTCATGAAAATGCTTGGAATGAGCTAAGAGGTCCACTGCGTCGAGGTCTGGAAGAGCAAACCCACAGGTGCTGGAGTGAATGTCGAGCTCAAAACGATGTCCTTTGGAATGTGTGAGACCTAGTTCATTAATTCCACTATGTCACCGACCTTGCATTGGCATTAAAACCCACTTCATAATCATTTAAGGGACGGGGAGGAGCTTAATACTCCCATTTACTTTAATTTCACCTTTCCTTAGGTTAGTCCCTTCTTTGTCCTTTTGATCAACATCCGAGTTTAGCTCTCTTTTTATATGAAAAAAGGAGTATTCTTCAAAGTTTTTTAGGAGAGCAAGGATCCTTGATATGACGCCAAAGTAAACGTTACCCTCTACAATATTCTTATGGACAATCACCCTGATTACCATCATAGAATCTCCACGAATTGTTATCTTTTGAACCCCAATCGAAAGCGCCAGTCTGATGCCTTCGAAGAGTGCATAAGTCTCCGCCTCATTGTTTGTCATTGTACCTAAATCCCATGCATAACTGGTTGTGGTATGATCTCCGGGATTATTGATTATCCCCTCCGCACCTGCTGCCCCTAATGCAACTCCAATATTAGATATGAATCAGTTACTGATTTAAGATGTCTTATTATATAAAAAAATTATTGAAATCATTGAACTACATTACTATAATTATTAAGGGGATCCCCATGTTTTGGGGCTTGCCCCCTTGAGGGTACTTCAAGGAATAAGATTGTGATATTTGACTAAAATATCCTCCAAAAACCATATATAAGTTGAAAAGCGTCTTCTAAGCCCCATATTCAATTGTCTTAAGCTAATTGATATCCTTGATGTCTTTATGATAACACATGAGGTTGAATTTTGATTGGTGAGATGCATCTCCCACATTAACAGAAGAAACAACCAACGAATTAAGATTTCTTATTATCTAGAAAAACTAAATATCTTGAAATTGTTGAACTAGATTATTATACTTATTAAGGGGATCCTCATATTTTTGGACTTGCTCCATTAGGGTGCTTCAAGGAATAAGATTGTAATACTTGCTCGAGGAATACCCTCCAAAAGCCATATATAAGTTGAGAAATTTGTCTCTTCAAAGCCCTACATTCAACTGTCTTAAGCTAATCAATATCTTTGATGTCAGTGTGATAACACACGAGGTCAATTTTTCATTGGCGGAAGCAACTTTCACATTAGCACAAGAATCAGCCAATGAACTAAGATTGCTTATTATACAAAAAAAATAAAAATCTTGAAATTGTCGAATAATATTACTATACTTATTAAGGGGATCCCCATATTTTGGGGCTTGATCTACCTTCCACTACATGATGACCAAGTTTGAATCTTCCATGATTAAAAGCTTCTTGGTTTCTAGAGTCAAAGCATAATTTAACCTTGTTTCAAACCTATATCTTAACATCATTATTTGTGGGTATGCACAAACTTATTGCAAAACAAAATATCGATATACCCTTTATGTTTTCCATAACTCCTCAAGCATAGGACTTGTATGCGCTGCTTTTGGAGGCACCATCAAATATTTGACATAATAATCGGTAACAATATCCATAGCTCAATCACTAACTCATCTTGACTATTTGCATTTGAACTTCGATGGTGTCGCTAAAGTCAACCCAAGCAAGTGAAGTGTTGGGGAAGATCATTAAAGGTAGGTTGATTCACTTTTGTAATAGGTTTGGGTTTATCCTTGAACAATGAATTTGAGATTATGGCTTTGATTCACAAGGCTTTATTTTGCATTGATCGTGGTAATTAAATCGTTGTTATTTATGGGAGATTCAAAACTAGCCATCATGTTGATGAAGGGTAGATCAAACCCTAAAAGAATGTAGATTAGGGATCTTCTTATAGTAGGAATTTATTTCAAGAATTTGATGATGTGTCGCTCTTCCATATAATAAGAAATAACAACCCATTGGTGGATTGTTATACTAATGTGGGAGTTGTATTAGACCGATTGAAAATTGATCTTAGGTGGTAACATGATGAAATCCCTTGTTACCAAAAACATGACAATAAGTCTGCGTTTTTGTGTGAAATCTTTCCAAAATGAAAAACGCATTAAAAACACCATTTCTTGTTACCCATTTTTGGATGGGAAAACATTTCTCTAAGAAATGATCTATGTTGAGAAACGTAGGTAGGAAAGGACAAGATTTTTTTTTTAGAAAAACTACAAACTGAAATGTTTGTTAGAACTGTTTCTTGCTTGACATATAATTTTATTTCTTCCATGACCCAATTTCCCTATCAACCATGTTTCCTACACTTCGAACTTGTTGGAGGAGCTCTCGACTCGACTGTTTGACTACCTAGCTTGCTTGCCTGTCAATGCCCTGCAACTGCCAGTCTCTTTCCTAATATTTTTATTATTATTTGTTTTAGTTTTTATTGCTTTAATATATATATATATATATATATATATATATATATATATATATATATTGGGGAAAATCCCCAAGTACTTCCCCTCATTTTGAGGATGGTACCTAGGGTAAACCCTAGAATCTTCAGGGCATAAGGCCAGTCAACAACAGGGCTCGAAGCCATTACAACAACAACAATAATAATAATCTAATTTTAAGGTCACGACCAAGCCAGACACCAAATTGGCGTATGAGACCCCCTTGTTTGTGGGACAAGGGACCCCCTCCGCCCAACGATTTGACTGGTAAAGTCTACGGAGGTATACATACCCTACCCCCCTCTGGATTTGAACTTGTGACCTCTTAGGAGGAAACACGTTAAGAGCTCAACATGCTACTTTCGGGAATTGAACTTAGGTGGGGAGGATAACAATATTCCTCCCAACCACTCGAGCTAAACCCAATTGACTATATCTATATCTATATATCTATCTTTTTTGTTTTCGGGTTACAAAGCTTGGGGAAAAACCCTGAGTACTTTCCCTCATTTCGAGGATGGTACCCAGGGTAAACCCTAGAATCTTCAGGGCACATGGTCGATCAACCACAAGGCTCGAAGCCATTACAACAATATACTCATTATGAGCTCAACCTGTCACTTGTGGGAATTGAACTCAGGTGGGGAGGATAACAATCATTCCTCCCAACCACCCGAGCTAAACCTAATTGATCTCTCTCTCTCTCTCTCTCTCTCTCTCTCTCTCTATATATATATATATATATAACCCGGGTGGGGAGGATAACGCGAAGCTCGCTACGTCCATGGTAATCCCCCCCGAAATCTGGAGAACATAGGAGGGTCAAGTATTTCGAGAATATTTGGCTCACAAAGAGCAGCATGTCGCATAGATGAGACTCGAACTTGGGTGGGGAGGAGAAAACTCCCCACCCCAACCAATTGAGCTACAACCACTTGACATCTCTCTCTCTCTATATGTATATATATATATATATATATATACGTGTTATCTAATTTTGTTTTCACACTAATGTTTTAATTTCTGCATATTAAATTTATTATTTCTTAAGTTTTGACTTAGAAGTCAGGAACTTGAAGCATACACAATCCAGATTCACGATATAACCCAGATCAATAAGACGTAAAACCCAGTTCAATATAAAAAGATAATTTATAATTAATAAATCAAATAAGAGATAATAGATGAACGAGATGATAGATTATTAATTGTTCAATCCATTTGTGTTATCAATACACATCATGTGACACTTTACAATTGGCCTATGTAAGGGCAGACCACACAACGATATTTCAATACTAATCTAGTCTACAACTAGTGCTTGTAATGAACATCATTATATGTCCCCTCCCCTTCAAGGAGCTTTGTCCTCAAAGCAGAATTTGGCGAGGCTGTGTCAGAGAGGTGATCATGAATCTATACAAGATGTCTTTGGTTGGCTAATTCTTTCATTGGATTGAAAGCTGTCAATGTGTTGCCTGATTCTGTCTTGTCCTTTCTCAACGTTCCCCTTCAGGGTGTGCATGGTCTTCTGGTATTGTTCCAAGTGGTCTCTTATGTTGAAACCTCTATGCTGGTATGTGTGCCTATTTTCTTCTTGGGACCTTGGTTTATACAATTCAACAAATGTTCAGAGTTCAGCTTCCATATTGACAGTGAAGATGCTTTTTTGGTCACTGGAGGTTCATCATACAGTTTATATTTTTGTTCTTGCCACTTGAACTTCAAAAGCTTCTTTTGTTGATTGGTGGTGTAGTCACTCAATAGCATTAACCATTCTGCACCTAAGATTTTGCTCATTCCATCTAGTGACACTGCATAGAAACTTGTGTGCAATTGGAACTTTTGTATCTGCAACATCACTTTGTGACATCTTCCCATATTTTTAATTTCATGGCCATCTGTAACCACGCCCTTAAGGTCTTTCATTGGTTATAGAAAGAGGTTTAGTTTCCTTGCAACATTGATGTCTATGACATTATGGGAACTTCCTTAATTCACAAGTACTTTTTCTTCGTTGTCTTCCACTAACCCTTTGAGTTTTAACATTCTGGTTTGTGAGCTTCTTGTTATAGTTGTCATTGATAGTCTTGGCAAGCCTTCTTCCTTATGCTCTTTCAACTTCACTGTTGGAGGTTGTTCTATGACTGTCATAGTTGTTGCTGAGATCCTGGACAAGCATTTTTCATCATGTTTTTCAGGTTTCAAGGTTTGAGCCTTGACTGTAATTGCTGCCATAGATATTTTAGGTATCATTTCTCTTTAATCTGCTTCTAATCTGATATTACCAGTGGTTTCTTGTTTGTCTTCTTCAGCTAAATCATACTGGAGATTTGCCTATGACAACTGCTTATGGGGTTTAGTAGATCCTTTGAATTTCAAAATATACATAGTTTTTGGAGAATATTTCCTTTTCTAGCTTATCATGGTCTTATTAGTAGATCCAAGGACTTTGAGCTTTGGTCCTCTTTGATGCAAAGTTCAGAGAAGAGGGTGTTGCGACATAAGTTTCCTCTTATTGTTATTTGCAACGGTGTAATATGGTCTTATTAGTAGATCCAAGGACTTTGAGCTTTGGTCCTCTTTGATGCAAAGTTCAGAGAAGAGGGTGTTGGGACATAAGTTTCCTCTTATTGTTATTTGCAACGGTGTAATATGTGAACTATTTGTAGTGGTATCAAGAGGTATTTGGAACAGGGATCATATCAATTTTTCTCTTAAGTTCAATAGGAAAGTTTATTAGGTACCTTTCAGGTCAGGACTTTAACAAATGTTTCTTGATGCTTGAAATGGTTTTGGGTGTTTCTTGACTTTCGTTTTCTACTGTCGAATGTTCGTGAGAACCACTTCACATGACAAATTGTCAAATAGGTACTTGGAGTTGGGGTGTACTGCTCACTGCTTGTATCTGTCGCCTATAGAAAAATAACCTCATAATCAGTGCCGTGAGATTTGTTTGCCATTGCCACCTTCCCCATTTTGGAGTATGTCTTGCAATACCATTTTGGCAGTGTATTTCACAATATTGATTAGTTTGATCAATTGTATTCAAGCAACTTAGTGATCCTTTCTATGTGATGACAATGTTAGATTTTACCTGGTTACTTGGTAGCTATTTCTCCCTTTTCTGGGTGCAGTTAGCTTTCGTGGCAGGGTCTAGTATGCACATTCAATCTTTCCTTTCAACAGTGATGACGGGTTTGAATGAGGGTGCAGTAGTCTATTATGTAGACAACAGTTTAGTAGAGGGTGTATGCAGCATGCCTTCAGTGCACATGCGCTATCATCAGTTAGCCTCCAGCTTGAGGCTTTTTCCAGATTTAGAAGATGGCACTTGCATGAGTAATTTGCCTATTCTAGGAGGGGTGCAGATCCCAAGGAAATCATGCAGCAGTAGATCTTCAGTTGGAGGGTTCAGTGCATGCATGCATTGACTTTGTCATCTTCAGTTCGGCACACTATCCTTGGTAGCAGTATTCATGCACGAGGCTGCATTGCCCTAGGAGTTTAGGGTTAGGGTTTTGATGGTATTACTCTGGGTTCATCATTGGTTGTCTAGATGCTTTGTACTTCCTTTGTCTTCCTCATTCTATAAAGGAGATTTGGGGAGAACCATTATGTTGGTCAGTGAGATTGTGTTTGTAGATTAACGTATTCAGAGATTGTTGTTTTGATTGAGGATTTCATTATTAAGCTACCTATGTTTAGGTTGATTCCAAGTTGCAGGAAACATCACCCCCCTCCTACTGGGCTCAGAAATGTATGGAAATGCAAACATGCGTACGAAACATGTACCATATGGCTTCCAAATGATTCTAGGCCATACCAGCATATAAAAACTTGTACCGGGATCTAGGAATGTGTACTGCTGCGTTTTGGGCTGTATGACCCACGTTTCAATGCTTTTTTATTGTTCTGGGCCTGGACGCAAACCGTGGGACCCGTAGGAAGCCTAAAAAAGACTAAAAGCTCCTCAAGTTTTTCTAATTTACCTATCTGGTTAGTCTCTAAAGCCTATTTAATTAATTTCTACATGGATTTGGAAAAAAAGAGAACTTTCTAGAAACTTAGAAACCTTTTTTATCCTATAGGAAACCTCTTTATTTTACTCATTCTTCACACTTTCTTCACAGCAAGAGTTTCCCACAGCAGCAACAGGCATTTTAGTTCTGTTTTAGAGCATTGGGAGCAAGCTATGGTGCATTTCTAGCAAGAGGACGTTTGTGGCAACAAGAAGGAGGTTGTGGACAACGATTTCTTTGGTAAGCAGTCACCAGCAGTGCCTTTTGTCTCAGAGGCCAGTACAATTTACAACAGGGACAAATGATGGATGGTGTAGATAAAAAAATTGAGGAAAATGACAATACAATAGGGAATTCATGTCCTGGACAGTCCAAACACTAGTTCATCCTCTGAAAACATGGTAATTTTGTTGGACATTAATAAACTCATCTTATCTTATTTTATCTTATTCCCGGGTTACACTGCCCGGGGAAAACCCATGAGTTCTTCCTCTCATTTCGAGGATGGTACCCAGGGTAAACCCTAGAACCTTCAGGGTACAAGGCCTGTCAACAACAAGGCTCGAAGCCATTACAACAATATACTTGTTATGAGCTCATCATATCACTTGCGGGAATTGAACCTGGGTGGGGAGGATAACAATCATTCCTCCCAACCACCCGAGCTAAACCCAATTGACAAATCTTATTTTATCTTATCTCCATAGCTCTAGTATTGCTGGTAGCTCAACTTTGAAACTACAAGCAATTGTAGATTCCTTTTCAAACAAAGTTTCAGAGGTAGAGTCCGAGAATATAATTCTTAGACAAATGCTGGGTGAAAACAAAGCGCAAGACTCTCCATCCTTTGATCTGAAATGGATCCGAACCAAAGGAATGGGTGAGACTCGGTACTCGCAAGATAATTCGACAACTTATGAACGTTATGCAAGCTATGTAAAAGATAATCAAACGTAAAGTCAAATAAGACAAAAATGAAAAATGGGTGTAGGGCATTGGTCAATTTCATTGCTTTATTTGCAAAAGGGGCAATGTTTTAAGGCAGAAGATAGTTCCGGTGAGGTAGCAGAGAATGATTTTATTGCTGAAATTTCACAAATAATGCACCTATTTGCAAAGCTGCAGCCATGATTGATGAGGGTAAATATAATCACATTTTTTGGACCTTTTGCATCATCCATAATTTAAATTTGATTTTAGAAGAGTTTATCTCATATCGATTCACACATACAAGACATAGGTGATTGGTCAAGTTCATTGCTTCATCACCAAAAGGGCAATGATTTTGAAGGTGAAAGATTGTTCAGGTGAGGTAAGAGAAAGTAATTTTATTGCTGAAATTATAATTGTTTTTATTAAGCAAATAGGCATAAGCAATGTGGTGCAAGTTTTCACAGATAACGCACCTATTTGCAAAGTCACTGGCTTGATTGTTGAGGGTAAATATAATCACTTTTTTTGAACTCCTTGCATCATCCATAATTTAAATTTGGCTTTAGAAGAGTTTGAGGCTAAAACTTCATGGATTAAGGAGATCACTAGGCAGGTTAATTAAGATAAGATACTTTTATTAATGTCCAACAAGTGACCACAAATAGGTCAATAGGAGTGCAAAGTACAATAGTATCAATACACTATGGGAGTGCAAAGGCTGCTCCTATAAAAATAAAAACCAAACCTAATCTAAAATCTAAAATCTAATAGCTAGGGAAGAACATGTCAGGAAATATGGAGTGATGCATGTACTGCAAAGGGCCAAAAGACAAAGACCAAAAACATCTTGGAGGGATGCCTTAGAGGGGGAGGTATAGGGGAGCCTTAGGGCCCTCTAGACTTGTCACCAGAGGAGGATGAAATGTTGCATTACATGCCATTCTTTGTAAAAGTATCGCTTCTAGCATCCGAGGTTGATGAGAAAAATCCCATGATGGAAAGATGTCCAGAAGAACTGGTCCCTTGCATGGCACTCCATCTCAAGGGGGGAGCTCGTTGTTATTTTTTGGAAGTGGAGGTTCGATAGTTGGAGGGCCAAGGCCTATCTTGGGATCTGAGTCAACAACCTCGCATAGGGCTTGTTGATGGGGGGCAGGAGCCCCCCTTGGATATCCCTAATGTCTCCCTCAAGAACAAGGCCAAGCACTCTTGATTCACGTATTGAAAAAAGGTGGAGAGGGTCCCTGAAGAGGTAGTAGAACTGTCCATGAATCTCATAATAGATGGGATACTGGAAAATAAGTTGCTCCTCCATCCATCTCAATCTTCTCCATATGACACACCTAGCAAACCTGCCCTCATGTGGATTCTGTTGCTTGGCCTCTATCCATAGCCCTATGAGAGCCCACACAACATTGGCCCAAAGGGATCCTAAGCTCATGCACCTAGTGCTAGACTGTGTAAGGGGGTTGAACAATGTGGTCATATTCAACTTTAGGTAGTGCTTTGCATAGAAAGCCATCTTGGTCTTCAACCCTTTTGACAGGTCAAGCCTAGTGACTTGGACATACTCCTTGTAGATGTCATCTCTGATAAACTTGTTCATCTCCTGCTTATTCTATTAGAGATGTCTATGGGTGTCCAAAGAGTACTTGAAAGGAGGGAGGCGGTCTACTAACATGCAAATTGACTTGAGAAGGCTCGTAACCTTTGAAAACCAGTAACCGATGCAGGTCTGTTTGAGGTTAGGTGGAGTAGTAAGCAAGGTAAGGATAGCGCTCCTTATTGGTTGTCGAGTTAGCAAAACGTCAGATATGATGCAAAAGAAAGACCAATCTGGAAATGGTATCGAGTCGAAAGGGGTGGTTTGCAAACACTGCCTTAACAATGGCATGGGGAATTGTCCAGTCCACTTGCTCGTAATGATACATCAGAGCATGAGGGTCTATACACTTTGTCTTGGCCTAGTCTGACTCAAGCAGGCTAGGCCCCCACACCTTCAAACCATGAAGAACTGTGGGTCGAACGATAGAGTCCATGAGGTTCATCTTGGACGAGATGTCTTGAAAGTAGTCCTGGAAACATTACCACTTGAGAAGAGAAAGGGGCCCATACTCCCTTATTGATTCAAGGTTGGAGTCCTTATTTTAACCCAAACCTATTCCCTGAGAACTAGATGTCGAAGTAGGTATAAATTGTGGTAATCTCAACCTCCTCCCCTCGAAAAAGAAGCTGAAATCCGTGAGGAATTTCTTCAAGTCATTGAAGATCATCACCTAGTTTTACCTAGGTTGATGGTCAACTGTTGAAGATCACAAAATTTGAATAATACATCACGTTGTCTTTGCAAACTCTTCTGGGTGGATGACCAAGAGGATCATGTCATTTGTGAAAAAAAGGATGGAGATCAAGACTTGATGAAGATGACAACCATCCCTAGGTTGAATATGCTCCTGTAGGAAGGAGTCTAGCTCATCAATATAAATCCCAAACATGGTGGGGGAGAGAGGAGACCCCTGCTTCACCGCAATGGTGCTTTGGATAAAATATGATAACCCATGAGCTGTACGGAGGCGGCCAAGGACAAACTCATAAAGAAGATGATGGCAGTGACGAGGGTCTTTGAGATGCCAATGCCTTTAAGCTGCTAAAAAGGGCGTCCCTTGGAATTGAGTCCAATGCTTTTCGAAAGTCTACAAAGCAACAAAAGACTTTTGAAGGGCGGTGCCTCGCTGCCTCAATAATGGCTTTGAGGTTGAGAATATTGTCAATAGTTTGATGCCTAGGACAGTAACCTGCTTGTCCTTTATCCCTCATGGTGGCGTTTCTCAAGCTTCACTAATAGTTGTAGATTAAGGGAGACAGCATAGAGCATGGAGAACGTGCAGCCTACCATGATTGTCTTGTAGTTATTTGGATCAGTCCTAGAGCTTGATTTATTTATTGGTTGATTGGTGTGGTGGGATCAGGCCTAGGGAAATCTCTAGCAGACCACATGGTTGAACAAATTAGCTATGTAACCTATAAAAGGATGTATACATGTTTGAAAAATTCCGCTAGGAAAGCTGTCCACATTGACTGTTCTACTGGTGTTCAACTCTATTGCATCCCAGATATTTGAGTCGAAGAACAAGTGGCACGAGGATGGAGGGGAAGTGTTTTCACACAAATCTACACGATCAGATCTGCCTAATAAATATGCCATCTAGCTTTGTGACTGCTAGATGCTTCTCTTCCAGTCTCAGGGGGTTTTCCCTAGGGGTTGTATGCTTTTATCAAACAAATTGATCTGCGTAAACCCCAATTTGATCAACACACAAAAAACTAGCCATTGAAATGCCCAATAGCGATCTACAGTAAGGGCAATTCCCTAGTAAAAATCAAGATTATGGAGATTAGATTTCTAAGCCAACTACAACAGTGAACATAATGAACAAGGTGAAGATAATATGCGCCTTAAATGAATAATAATTCAAAGTAAGTGGATGGAAGCCAACCAAAGCATTGCAATACTATCAAACTAATGTCTAATAGGAGATTCTAGGAGCCAGAGAGAAGGCATAATTGAACCAAATGAATATTAATCAAGAGACATGGATTACATCATAGTGATAACCAGTGTTGTCAGACTCTTTTTGGACTCCCAAGTCTTACCAAATCTTGAAGAGTTACTGCTGAAAAGAGTCACACCTCTAGACTCCTCTGTAATACTCTCGACTCCCCAAGACTCCTCTGAAACTCCTCAGTACTCGCTAGACTCTTCAATACTCAGGAGTCTTTCCTCAAACTCGGGGGTGCGATCCAGGCTCAATAGACCCCAATAATGCGCCCATAAAAGCCTGCACATGTGATTTGACCAAGTCATCATTACTTTGGAGGGAATTTTAGGAGGGAAATGAGGTGTTTGAGAGGGTAAAAGTCTTTATAAAGACATTTCTCCCCTCGTTCTTTCTCATTCTGTTTATTTTCATGAGCCATTTCTTCCATAGAAGAGTGTTGTGCATTGTCACTGTGAGGGGGCTGAGTTCATCATCATTTAGGAGGGCAATTGAAGAAGGCTTCATCATCATCAACTGGTTGATGTGTGGAGGCTTCAATCCATCACTGGCTGCTGTGTGAAGAAGGTCGCTGTCTCAGGCTCTCAACATTCAAAGTTCAGGTAAGTGGGCAATTATTTAGTTTAGTCACTTAGTTTTTTTAGTTTATAGTATATACTGTAGGCCCTGGGCCTGTGGGTTGAGATGGCATCCTACAGGCCTGTAGGATGGCTATAAAAACATTAAATTTAACAATTAAAATCAAAATTTTAAATTTTAAATGATGCCAGACCTGTAGAGTCCAGAGTCCAGACCACCATGCTACTAACTTTGCCATACATTTTGCCTATCCAGATTCTCATCCATGACACCTAAGCCCAGAGGTAAAAGGCCTCTTGAGAAGGCACAGGAACATTGTGTTCAGGTGGTTCCAGATGATGACCATCAAGTAAAGTGCAAATATTGTTCCACTACTATGTATGGGGGCATAAACAGGCGGAAACACCACCTAGCTAGAGTTGTGTGCAAAAATGTCATTGTTTGTGATGGTTGCCCTGTAGAAGTCATAGCTGAAATGGAAGCTGCTTTGCAAGTCATSAAAGACCAAAATACTAAGAGAGCTAGGACAAAGTTTGAAGTTGGAGGGGTGGGRAGATCTCATATGGCACCTCCAGTTAGTTGCTCATCAAACGCTGGAGCAAGTCCAAGTATCTCCTCTCCTTCCTTCCTCGCACAGCCTCAGGATCTCAACCAACCTTAGACAATTATAATGAAAAGAGGAGGAAGGAGGTAGATATGGCAGTCAGGARGTTCTGGTACCATGACRGCCTCTTTTTWAATCTGGCAAAGCCTTATTTTTATCAGCCCATGGTASATGCAATTGCAAACGTTAGCCCCAAAAACAAAGCCCCCTCTTATGGTGCACTTAGGGGGAAAGTTCTAGATGAGGAGTTGGAGTGTGTGAAGGCACAGTTGGAAGGCATTAAAAGCTTATGGGAGAGTACACGTTACACAATTTTGTCAGATGGGTGGATAGATCAGAGCAGTAGAACCATCATCAATTTTCTTGTGGCTTGCTGTAAAGGAACCATGTTCTTGAAATCCATTGATGCATCCTCACATGTAAAGGATGCAAATCTGATATATTCATTATTGGCAGATGTTGTGGAAGAGCTTAAAAATGTTGGTCCAAACTCCAAACAATCATAGACAATGTTGCAAATTATGTGGCAGCTGGAAAATTTCTATGTGCAAAATACCCTACTATTTCTTGGACCACATGTGGTGCCCATTGCATAGATCAAATTTTGGAGGACATAGGGAAGTTGGAGTGGGTGCAAGATATTGCAATGTTCCGCCAAGTTTCCAGGACGTGGGAGCGGGGAGATGCATAGGAGGGACGTGTAGAATCACTCCCAAATTTTAGGGAAATGGGGGACGTCGGGGTCCCCGTCTCTAAAAATATAAAAATAAAAATAATAATGATAAAATCTCTACAATAACAATTCATCTTGTGCAAATTCATCATTGTGCAATGTAAATACTCAATAGTAAACAATAAAATAGTTCTAAATTCAAATTTGTAAATGATATAAACATGATTCAAATTCAAATTCATTATTGAAATACATTGATTCATAAATCATAAATGAAAAAGAAATAGTAAAATATTGATACATTAATTTAAATTTTAAATTCATCATTCATTATTCTAGAGTTTAATCAGTACTAAGCAAAATAGTAGATAATAAAGTCTGAAATAGTAAATTGAAATTACTCAAGCTCAAAAATAGTAAAGAGTGACGAGTCAAAGACTTGGTCTGAGGTCATTAGTGTCTAGAGTCAAGACTCAAAAGTTAAAACTGAAAATTAACAATGGACAATGAACATTGAAAATAAAATGAGCATCAAGGAGTCGATCTCATTGATTAGTCCTCTACATCCATTTGCTGCATAAAGTCATCAAAACCATCAATGGGAATGTCACTATTTGAGTCGGAGTCACTCTCATGAGTAACCAATAGCACACCAAACAAACCATGTTGCAACTCATTTGGTCCATCCTCCTCATCTATCTATGCACCATGCTTTGGATCCACATCCCTTAGTGTTGTCGGTCCCCTTGAATACTTTGGTGTCTTCCTATGCACAAGATGTAGGGCACTACAACTAGCTTCTTTGCTCTCCTAGAGGCAAGTCTATTCCTCTTGATAAAGTGGATGAAGCTATACGTAGCAGTGTTATCAGAATCAGACCAGTCAACCCCAAAATTGTGAACCAGATCGGAACTGGAGAAAAACCGGACAAAAAAACCCATCGACAAAAAAATACATAAAATATTCAAATTTTGAACAAAAACATATATATTAATGTGCATCCATATGAATCCAAACCATTATACATAAATATGCAAAGTTTCTTATAACCAAAAATAACATAGAGTGCAATCCATATGTGAACCAAAATACATCAACAAAGAGGCTCTAAATGGCCTCTAGAGTCCAAAAAAAATCACGCTACAACAAATAACTACATATCATCAAAATCATTGCCTATATTAGGATCCTCATCATCAGTGTCACCCTCTAAGCATTAAAATAAGATACAAAAAGCTTAACATGCCTAATAAGTGATTTTACTTGAGTGAAGGGTACATTTTTACTAGGGTCAAAACATAAGAGTTCAACAATCAATTCCACAAACATCGAGGTACACATAGGGCTTGGTGCTTTTGATTAAATGCCAGTTCCATACCCTCATACATGATAGAATCTAGTGGAATCGTTGCAATCCTGCCAATCTTGAAATCCTGAAAAACTTTTAAGTCTACTGAATTTTGAATGGGACCTAAAATTCTACTTTCTCCATATGAAGTCCAATGAGCTTGGAACCACTCTCAAACATCCTGAAACAATTAATGCTAATGTTAAAAATTTAAGTAAAAGTGAGATTCTCCTTTAAGATAAAGGAGAATGTCACTTTTACTTTAAGAATTTAATATTACCATTAATTATACTAGGGTGGGTGAAATGGAAGGGGGGGGACGCCCGGAAGCCCCCCTTTTGGGGAAACATGTCCTCCACATTGGGGAAACGTTTTCCCCAGTGTTTCCCCACATTTCCCCAATAGGGGGACATGGGGAAACGTTTCCCCAAGTGTCCCTTCGTCCTAGGAGCATGGGAAACGTGGGGGGTGTGCCCCCGTGGAACACTGAGATATTGTACATGAGTGCAAACGAATAACCAAGTACATTTATAACCATGCTTGGGTGTTGAACCTTATGAGGGAGTTCATAAAGGGTGAGCTTAGTCGCCCCTTTGTGACACGCTTTGCCACAAACTTTCTCTCCCTCCAAAGCCTTATGAATGAGAACCAAGCATTGAGACAGATGTTTTGTAGTCAGCGATGGCTATTTTGGAAAGACAACACTGTTGATATTATGGTAGCCGTGGGAGGTATTAACCTCCACGTGTAACCTTTGACAAGACTAGAATATTTCGGGAAGCAAGAGAAACCCTAAAATGTTGGATAATAACCCTAGAAGACAAGTTGACTCAAGAGAATATTTAATATTGAGTTATTAGCCTCTAAAATAAGAAGTCGGCCTGGACAGGTGACAAAGAGCACTATAAATAAGAGGGCGCTAGAGCTCATTTGTCACTTTTACTCAGTGGGATCATGGTTGAAAAATAATTGGTGGATAAACGTGCTCATGCAATGGTTGGCTAGGACATAGTCAACAACACTAGCTCCTCCATTGTGAGAGAAATAAGTGAAACTTCCGGAAGTCGGGAAATAGGGGATGCCATTCAAAATCAACAACTCATGGGACTTACAAAGGTGTAATAGGTGTTTTCCATACGGGGAAAGAGGCCCCAAGACACAGTCTAAAGTC
>ML777124.1:920088-939821 GCA_009831015.1 Picea engelmannii
AGAACTTTCTAGAAACTTAGAAACCTTTTTTATCCTATAGGAAACCTCTTTATTTTACTCATTCTTCACACTTTCTTCACAGCAAGAGTTTCCCACAGCAGCAACAGGCATTTTAGTTCTGTTTTAGAGCATTGGGAGCAAGCTATGGTGCATTTCTAGCAAGAGGACGTTTGTGGCAACAAGAAGGAGGTTGTGGACAACGATTTCTTTGGTAAGCAGTCACCAGCAGTGCCTTTTGTCTCAGAGGCCAGTACAATTTACAACAGGGACAAATGATGGATGGTGTAGATAAAAAAATTGAGGAAAATGACAATACAATAGGGAATTCATGTCCTGGACAGTCCAAACACTAGTTCATCCTCTGAAAACATGGTAATTTTGTTGGACATTAATAAACTCATCTTATCTTATTTTATCTTATTCCCGGGTTACACTGCCCGGGGAAAACCCATGAGTTCTTCCTCTCATTTCGAGGATGGTACCCAGGGTAAACCCTAGAACCTTCAGGGTACAAGGCCTGTCAACAACAAGGCTCGAAGCCATTACAACAATATACTTGTTATGAGCTCATCATATCACTTGCGGGAATTGAACCTGGGTGGGGAGGATAACAATCATTCCTCCCAACCACCCGAGCTAAACCCAATTGACAAATCTTATTTTATCTTATCTCCATAGCTCTAGTATTGCTGGTAGCTCAACTTTGAAACTACAAGCAATTGTAGATTCCTTTTCAAACAAAGTTTCAGAGGTAGAGTCCGAGAATATAATTCTTAGACAAATGCTGGGTGAAAACAAAGCGCAAGACTCTCCATCCTTTGATCTGAAATGGATCCGAACCAAAGGAATGGGTGAGACTCGGTACTCGCAAGATAATTCGACAACTTATGAACGTTATGCAAGCTATGTAAAAGATAATCAAACGTAAAGTCAAATAAGACAAAAATGAAAAATGGGTGTAGGGCATTGGTCAATTTCATTGCTTTATTTGCAAAAGGGGCAATGTTTTAAGGCAGAAGATAGTTCCGGTGAGGTAGCAGAGAATGATTTTATTGCTGAAATTTCACAAATAATGCACCTATTTGCAAAGCTGCAGCCATGATTGATGAGGGTAAATATAATCACATTTTTTGGACCTTTTGCATCATCCATAATTTAAATTTGATTTTAGAAGAGTTTATCTCATATCGATTCACACATACAAGACATAGGTGATTGGTCAAGTTCATTGCTTCATCACCAAAAGGGCAATGATTTTGAAGGTGAAAGATTGTTCAGGTGAGGTAAGAGAAAGTAATTTTATTGCTGAAATTATAATTGTTTTTATTAAGCAAATAGGCATAAGCAATGTGGTGCAAGTTTTCACAGATAACGCACCTATTTGCAAAGTCACTGGCTTGATTGTTGAGGGTAAATATAATCACTTTTTTTGAACTCCTTGCATCATCCATAATTTAAATTTGGCTTTAGAAGAGTTTGAGGCTAAAACTTCATGGATTAAGGAGATCACTAGGCAGGTTAATTAAGATAAGATACTTTTATTAATGTCCAACAAGTGACCACAAATAGGTCAATAGGAGTGCAAAGTACAATAGTATCAATACACTATGGGAGTGCAAAGGCTGCTCCTATAAAAATAAAAACCAAACCTAATCTAAAATCTAAAATCTAATAGCTAGGGAAGAACATGTCAGGAAATATGGAGTGATGCATGTACTGCAAAGGGCCAAAAGACAAAGACCAAAAACATCTTGGAGGGATGCCTTAGAGGGGGAGGTATAGGGGAGCCTTAGGGCCCTCTAGACTTGTCACCAGAGGAGGATGAAATGTTGCATTACATGCCATTCTTTGTAAAAGTATCGCTTCTAGCATCCGAGGTTGATGAGAAAAATCCCATGATGGAAAGATGTCCAGAAGAACTGGTCCCTTGCATGGCACTCCATCTCAAGGGGGGAGCTCGTTGTTATTTTTTGGAAGTGGAGGTTCGATAGTTGGAGGGCCAAGGCCTATCTTGGGATCTGAGTCAACAACCTCGCATAGGGCTTGTTGATGGGGGGCAGGAGCCCCCCTTGGATATCCCTAATGTCTCCCTCAAGAACAAGGCCAAGCACTCTTGATTCACGTATTGAAAAAAGGTGGAGAGGGTCCCTGAAGAGGTAGTAGAACTGTCCATGAATCTCATAATAGATGGGATACTGGAAAATAAGTTGCTCCTCCATCCATCTCAATCTTCTCCATATGACACACCTAGCAAACCTGCCCTCATGTGGATTCTGTTGCTTGGCCTCTATCCATAGCCCTATGAGAGCCCACACAACATTGGCCCAAAGGGATCCTAAGCTCATGCACCTAGTGCTAGACTGTGTAAGGGGGTTGAACAATGTGGTCATATTCAACTTTAGGTAGTGCTTTGCATAGAAAGCCATCTTGGTCTTCAACCCTTTTGACAGGTCAAGCCTAGTGACTTGGACATACTCCTTGTAGATGTCATCTCTGATAAACTTGTTCATCTCCTGCTTATTCTATTAGAGATGTCTATGGGTGTCCAAAGAGTACTTGAAAGGAGGGAGGCGGTCTACTAACATGCAAATTGACTTGAGAAGGCTCGTAACCTTTGAAAACCAGTAACCGATGCAGGTCTGTTTGAGGTTAGGTGGAGTAGTAAGCAAGGTAAGGATAGCGCTCCTTATTGGTTGTCGAGTTAGCAAAACGTCAGATATGATGCAAAAGAAAGACCAATCTGGAAATGGTATCGAGTCGAAAGGGGTGGTTTGCAAACACTGCCTTAACAATGGCATGGGGAATTGTCCAGTCCACTTGCTCGTAATGATACATCAGAGCATGAGGGTCTATACACTTTGTCTTGGCCTAGTCTGACTCAAGCAGGCTAGGCCCCCACACCTTCAAACCATGAAGAACTGTGGGTCGAACGATAGAGTCCATGAGGTTCATCTTGGACGAGATGTCTTGAAAGTAGTCCTGGAAACATTACCACTTGAGAAGAGAAAGGGGCCCATACTCCCTTATTGATTCAAGGTTGGAGTCCTTATTTTAACCCAAACCTATTCCCTGAGAACTAGATGTCGAAGTAGGTATAAATTGTGGTAATCTCAACCTCCTCCCCTCGAAAAAGAAGCTGAAATCCGTGAGGAATTTCTTCAAGTCATTGAAGATCATCACCTAGTTTTACCTAGGTTGATGGTCAACTGTTGAAGATCACAAAATTTGAATAATACATCACGTTGTCTTTGCAAACTCTTCTGGGTGGATGACCAAGAGGATCATGTCATTTGTGAAAAAAAGGATGGAGATCAAGACTTGATGAAGATGACAACCATCCCTAGGTTGAATATGCTCCTGTAGGAAGGAGTCTAGCTCATCAATATAAATCCCAAACATGGTGGGGGAGAGAGGAGACCCCTGCTTCACCGCAATGGTGCTTTGGATAAAATATGATAACCCATGAGCTGTACGGAGGCGGCCAAGGACAAACTCATAAAGAAGATGATGGCAGTGACGAGGGTCTTTGAGATGCCAATGCCTTTAAGCTGCTAAAAAGGGCGTCCCTTGGAATTGAGTCCAATGCTTTTCGAAAGTCTACAAAGCAACAAAAGACTTTTGAAGGGCGGTGCCTCGCTGCCTCAATAATGGCTTTGAGGTTGAGAATATTGTCAATAGTTTGATGCCTAGGACAGTAACCTGCTTGTCCTTTATCCCTCATGGTGGCGTTTCTCAAGCTTCACTAATAGTTGTAGATTAAGGGAGACAGCATAGAGCATGGAGAACGTGCAGCCTACCATGATTGTCTTGTAGTTATTTGGATCAGTCCTAGAGCTTGATTTATTTATTGGTTGATTGGTGTGGTGGGATCAGGCCTAGGGAAATCTCTAGCAGACCACATGGTTGAACAAATTAGCTATGTAACCTATAAAAGGATGTATACATGTTTGAAAAATTCCGCTAGGAAAGCTGTCCACATTGACTGTTCTACTGGTGTTCAACTCTATTGCATCCCAGATATTTGAGTCGAAGAACAAGTGGCACGAGGATGGAGGGGAAGTGTTTTCACACAAATCTACACGATCAGATCTGCCTAATAAATATGCCATCTAGCTTTGTGACTGCTAGATGCTTCTCTTCCAGTCTCAGGGGGTTTTCCCTAGGGGTTGTATGCTTTTATCAAACAAATTGATCTGCGTAAACCCCAATTTGATCAACACACAAAAAACTAGCCATTGAAATGCCCAATAGCGATCTACAGTAAGGGCAATTCCCTAGTAAAAATCAAGATTATGGAGATTAGATTTCTAAGCCAACTACAACAGTGAACATAATGAACAAGGTGAAGATAATATGCGCCTTAAATGAATAATAATTCAAAGTAAGTGGATGGAAGCCAACCAAAGCATTGCAATACTATCAAACTAATGTCTAATAGGAGATTCTAGGAGCCAGAGAGAAGGCATAATTGAACCAAATGAATATTAATCAAGAGACATGGATTACATCATAGTGATAACCAGTGTTGTCAGACTCTTTTTGGACTCCCAAGTCTTACCAAATCTTGAAGAGTTACTGCTGAAAAGAGTCACACCTCTAGACTCCTCTGTAATACTCTCGACTCCCCAAGACTCCTCTGAAACTCCTCAGTACTCGCTAGACTCTTCAATACTCAGGAGTCTTTCCTCAAACTCGGGGGTGCGATCCAGGCTCAATAGACCCCAATAATGCGCCCATAAAAGCCTGCACATGTGATTTGACCAAGTCATCATTACTTTGGAGGGAATTTTAGGAGGGAAATGAGGTGTTTGAGAGGGTAAAAGTCTTTATAAAGACATTTCTCCCCTCGTTCTTTCTCATTCTGTTTATTTTCATGAGCCATTTCTTCCATAGAAGAGTGTTGTGCATTGTCACTGTGAGGGGGCTGAGTTCATCATCATTTAGGAGGGCAATTGAAGAAGGCTTCATCATCATCAACTGGTTGATGTGTGGAGGCTTCAATCCATCACTGGCTGCTGTGTGAAGAAGGTCGCTGTCTCAGGCTCTCAACATTCAAAGTTCAGGTAAGTGGGCAATTATTTAGTTTAGTCACTTAGTTTTTTTAGTTTATAGTATATACTGTAGGCCCTGGGCCTGTGGGTTGAGATGGCATCCTACAGGCCTGTAGGATGGCTATAAAAACATTAAATTTAACAATTAAAATCAAAATTTTAAATTTTAAATGATGCCAGACCTGTAGAGTCCAGAGTCCAGACCACCATGCTACTAACTTTGCCATACATTTTGCCTATCCAGATTCTCATCCATGACACCTAAGCCCAGAGGTAAAAGGCCTCTTGAGAAGGCACAGGAACATTGTGTTCAGGTGGTTCCAGATGATGACCATCAAGTAAAGTGCAAATATTGTTCCACTACTATGTATGGGGGCATAAACAGGCGGAAACACCACCTAGCTAGAGTTGTGTGCAAAAATGTCATTGTTTGTGATGGTTGCCCTGTAGAAGTCATAGCTGAAATGGAAGCTGCTTTGCAAGTCATSAAAGACCAAAATACTAAGAGAGCTAGGACAAAGTTTGAAGTTGGAGGGGTGGGRAGATCTCATATGGCACCTCCAGTTAGTTGCTCATCAAACGCTGGAGCAAGTCCAAGTATCTCCTCTCCTTCCTTCCTCGCACAGCCTCAGGATCTCAACCAACCTTAGACAATTATAATGAAAAGAGGAGGAAGGAGGTAGATATGGCAGTCAGGARGTTCTGGTACCATGACRGCCTCTTTTTWAATCTGGCAAAGCCTTATTTTTATCAGCCCATGGTASATGCAATTGCAAACGTTAGCCCCAAAAACAAAGCCCCCTCTTATGGTGCACTTAGGGGGAAAGTTCTAGATGAGGAGTTGGAGTGTGTGAAGGCACAGTTGGAAGGCATTAAAAGCTTATGGGAGAGTACACGTTACACAATTTTGTCAGATGGGTGGATAGATCAGAGCAGTAGAACCATCATCAATTTTCTTGTGGCTTGCTGTAAAGGAACCATGTTCTTGAAATCCATTGATGCATCCTCACATGTAAAGGATGCAAATCTGATATATTCATTATTGGCAGATGTTGTGGAAGAGCTTAAAAATGTTGGTCCAAACTCCAAACAATCATAGACAATGTTGCAAATTATGTGGCAGCTGGAAAATTTCTATGTGCAAAATACCCTACTATTTCTTGGACCACATGTGGTGCCCATTGCATAGATCAAATTTTGGAGGACATAGGGAAGTTGGAGTGGGTGCAAGATATTGCAATGTTCCGCCAAGTTTCCAGGACGTGGGAGCGGGGAGATGCATAGGAGGGACGTGTAGAATCACTCCCAAATTTTAGGGAAATGGGGGACGTCGGGGTCCCCGTCTCTAAAAATATAAAAATAAAAATAATAATGATAAAATCTCTACAATAACAATTCATCTTGTGCAAATTCATCATTGTGCAATGTAAATACTCAATAGTAAACAATAAAATAGTTCTAAATTCAAATTTGTAAATGATATAAACATGATTCAAATTCAAATTCATTATTGAAATACATTGATTCATAAATCATAAATGAAAAAGAAATAGTAAAATATTGATACATTAATTTAAATTTTAAATTCATCATTCATTATTCTAGAGTTTAATCAGTACTAAGCAAAATAGTAGATAATAAAGTCTGAAATAGTAAATTGAAATTACTCAAGCTCAAAAATAGTAAAGAGTGACGAGTCAAAGACTTGGTCTGAGGTCATTAGTGTCTAGAGTCAAGACTCAAAAGTTAAAACTGAAAATTAACAATGGACAATGAACATTGAAAATAAAATGAGCATCAAGGAGTCGATCTCATTGATTAGTCCTCTACATCCATTTGCTGCATAAAGTCATCAAAACCATCAATGGGAATGTCACTATTTGAGTCGGAGTCACTCTCATGAGTAACCAATAGCACACCAAACAAACCATGTTGCAACTCATTTGGTCCATCCTCCTCATCTATCTATGCACCATGCTTTGGATCCACATCCCTTAGTGTTGTCGGTCCCCTTGAATACTTTGGTGTCTTCCTATGCACAAGATGTAGGGCACTACAACTAGCTTCTTTGCTCTCCTAGAGGCAAGTCTATTCCTCTTGATAAAGTGGATGAAGCTATACGTAGCAGTGTTATCAGAATCAGACCAGTCAACCCCAAAATTGTGAACCAGATCGGAACTGGAGAAAAACCGGACAAAAAAACCCATCGACAAAAAAATACATAAAATATTCAAATTTTGAACAAAAACATATATATTAATGTGCATCCATATGAATCCAAACCATTATACATAAATATGCAAAGTTTCTTATAACCAAAAATAACATAGAGTGCAATCCATATGTGAACCAAAATACATCAACAAAGAGGCTCTAAATGGCCTCTAGAGTCCAAAAAAAATCACGCTACAACAAATAACTACATATCATCAAAATCATTGCCTATATTAGGATCCTCATCATCAGTGTCACCCTCTAAGCATTAAAATAAGATACAAAAAGCTTAACATGCCTAATAAGTGATTTTACTTGAGTGAAGGGTACATTTTTACTAGGGTCAAAACATAAGAGTTCAACAATCAATTCCACAAACATCGAGGTACACATAGGGCTTGGTGCTTTTGATTAAATGCCAGTTCCATACCCTCATACATGATAGAATCTAGTGGAATCGTTGCAATCCTGCCAATCTTGAAATCCTGAAAAACTTTTAAGTCTACTGAATTTTGAATGGGACCTAAAATTCTACTTTCTCCATATGAAGTCCAATGAGCTTGGAACCACTCTCAAACATCCTGAAACAATTAATGCTAATGTTAAAAATTTAAGTAAAAGTGAGATTCTCCTTTAAGATAAAGGAGAATGTCACTTTTACTTTAAGAATTTAATATTACCATTAATTATACTAGGGTGGGTGAAATGGAAGGGGGGGGACGCCCGGAAGCCCCCCTTTTGGGGAAACATGTCCTCCACATTGGGGAAACGTTTTCCCCAGTGTTTCCCCACATTTCCCCAATAGGGGGACATGGGGAAACGTTTCCCCAAGTGTCCCTTCGTCCTAGGAGCATGGGAAACGTGGGGGGTGTGCCCCCGTGGAACACTGAGATATTGTACATGAGTGCAAACGAATAACCAAGTACATTTATAACCATGCTTGGGTGTTGAACCTTATGAGGGAGTTCATAAAGGGTGAGCTTAGTCGCCCCTTTGTGACACGCTTTGCCACAAACTTTCTCTCCCTCCAAAGCCTTATGAATGAGAACCAAGCATTGAGACAGATGTTTTGTAGTCAGCGATGGCTATTTTGGAAAGACAACACTGTTGATATTATGGTAGCCGTGGGAGGTATTAACCTCCACGTGTAACCTTTGACAAGACTAGAATATTTCGGGAAGCAAGAGAAACCCTAAAATGTTGGATAATAACCCTAGAAGACAAGTTGACTCAAGAGAATATTTAATATTGAGTTATTAGCCTCTAAAATAAGAAGTCGGCCTGGACAGGTGACAAAGAGCACTATAAATAAGAGGGCGCTAGAGCTCATTTGTCACTTTTACTCAGTGGGATCATGGTTGAAAAATAATTGGTGGATAAACGTGCTCATGCAATGGTTGGCTAGGACATAGTCAACAACACTAGCTCCTCCATTGTGAGAGAAATAAGTGAAACTTCCGGAAGTCGGGAAATAGGGGATGCCATTCAAAATCAACAACTCATGGGACTTACAAAGGTGTAATAGGTGTTTTCCATACGGGGAAAGAGGCCCCAAGACACAGTCTAAAGTCTTGCAAAGATCCACCTAATCTAGGTCAATCTCCTAGAGACAAAGAGCATCCTCGGACTTGCCGTGAAGTGAAGTCTGCCTATTCTTGTTGAGCCCTCATGTACTTCCCTGAGTTCACAAAACTTGGGGACCCCTACTTTATCCATTGCCTTGAGGTTTTGGTTTGTCTTTTGGTTTTCATGGCAAATTGCATTCGAATTCAAGCCTTATCTTTTAAGTTTTCAATACTCAAAGGTTTTTAGACTTAGCCAATTTCTCTATCTGTTTTTAGCCTTTGCAAATGTTTGGAAGCTTTAAATTTGTTGAAGGACCCATTTTGTTATGAATGTTACCCCTTGATTTTCAAATCGGGCATCATTTTGCTTGTTTTTTGAATTGTAGGGTTGATGTTTGAATCGAGCCTCTTTTTTCCATTTGAATCCTTCTTTGTTCCCGATTCATTGATCAGGCCTGATTAGAGAATTGGGCATCTATTTGTCTTCTTTGTCTTTGCGACTTTTTGAAGTTTGGGAACGATTTATTAATCGGGCCCTTCTCCCCTTACCATTTCTTTGCTTAATGTTTTCCTCTCTGATTTCCAAATCAGCACTGATCTTTTGAACAACCTCTTTTCTATCTTTTGAACTGTATATTGCCCCGATTGTGGAAACGGGCCTCTGTTCTCTATCCCTTTCGAATATCTCCCTTGACCTTTTTTTCTTATTCTCATCCTTGTTTTGAATTTTTATTTTTGATATTTGAATCGAGTCCAATCTCCTGATCGGGCCTCTTTCTCCTATTGCTTTTTGAATTTTGATCCCAGATTCATTGATTGGGCCGAATTTCTATTAAGGCGCTTTTCATCTATAACGGTTATATTATTCTTAGTTTGAATGGCTGGTCCAATTTACGAATTGGTCCATTTCAAGCATCTGACAACTAAGATTGGATCATGGGGTCCCTCTTTCATTTACAAATAATTGTGTGCACAATTCATCCTCCAAGGCTCACGTTATATTGGATATACGATGTTGGATGAGAGGGTCTACGGTGGTGAAGATATGGACCAATGGATGCAAGCTGATGTGGTCATGAGCCCATCACAGCTCAAAGGTTCGAAGGCTCTAAATGGAAAGGTTGAATTACTTTATAACCAAAGTCCCATGCTAAGAAGTAGCATCCTCTCCCACTGTAAACCACCGGATGCTTCTAAGCTATGGTGGGTCCCCTGATATTTTTCAAACTAAAATATTAATCCCTTAGTCAACATCAAAAGTGCAATTTGAAATTCAAAATGCTAAATCATAAAGTGGTTTTTGTATAAAGAGATTTGTATATAGCATAAATGTCAACTTTATTTTATAAAAGGAGCAAAGGTTTAGGGTTCAAACTTTTTTCCTGACACGAGAAAGCTACAACCAAAGGGAAAAAGGCACAAAACACCAACACAACATTATGGAACATGAATTTAAATAGAAAAGAGGCAGCGGGAAAAGATAGGACTCTCATTGGTTGCCAAGAATATGCTCTTCCTAATGAAGTTTGGTGGGCCAGAGAGGTACGCCTCATGGGATTTCCCCCTTTGGCTCAGATACCATTTAGTCAGCAAGTACATTCACAGCTCCCCACAACAACGAATTCATCTTAGGCAGGGCCAACTCCCCAAAACCAAAAGTAGTGCTAGAAAGGGGAAACATCCAAATGCAGTAAACAACCGTTTTCGGCTGGATTTCTCACATGTGCCCCTAATTTCGTGGAATTAAGAGAGAATGGCTGTCCCAAAGCAGAAATTAAGCTTTAAGTAGAAGGGATCAATTAGTAGATGTAGTGGGAAAATGAGGGCTCTCATTGGTTGTGAGGAGATGCCTTTTCTAACCTAATTTTGGGCTCATTTTTCTCCCAACAGTTTATAAGAGATATTTTTTTCTCATTTTCAGAGAAGGTTCATTAGAGGTTCATATCAACAACAAAAAAAGGTGAAATAGAGGAAAGAGGCTATTGAAAACTGAAAATCTGCCTGGAGTATCACTATTTTTGTAGCAACAAGTAACATTCTCTGTCTTCTACTTATCCTCTTTCTCTTTGTAAGCATTATCTGAGCAGTAGACATTGTAAAGGGATGCATACAAGGAGGCCCAAGACAATGATTTTATAATCCCAACCCCTGGCGCACTTGTATAGATGAATGGCAGTTTTAGACTTCAGATTTTATAGTCCTCAACAATAGAGTTGCTATTTTATAAATGAACTGTTGGGTTTATTGTGTAATCATGACTGAGGCACATTGACATTAGTGAAGTAATAAATCTCAAGCAGGTTATGCTGGTTCCCTTTCATTTTCTGTTTCACATGGTGTCGAATAAACAAATGGATCTATGCTTGTCTCGCCCATTTGGTTTTCTGTCTAATGAATATATGTTAGGAAAGTAGTTCAGTTGCCTCCTCAACATATATTTGTTCATTTTCTTTGATTTATTTCTCAAGAAAAACTAGATTATGGTGCCAATGGTTCAAAAGTTCATTCCTATGGCTAAAAGTTGAAACCCACTAAATCCCCTTGTTTGGCTTCTTGGTCAGCCCCCAAAAGCGATAGCTCAAAACCCCTTTTATTTTGTTTTAAATAGATTGCAGAGGCAATACCATGCACCATCCTGCCCTTGCAATAAATTCAGTTGGAGCTTCATGGAAAAAGTTGTTCTACTATGACAGGCTAGGACGATAACTTTAGGACAACTGAGGGTACCCTTGCTCTGGCCCAAGGACTGGCTCAAAGGCCTAGAGTGTTGCAGGGAGGTGCTCCTGCACACTATGCCCCGACATTGAGACCCCAAGTGAAAGTGAGGGGGAACAACCTGGGGGACAACACCTAGTATGAGCATTGAAGTTCCCCAAGAGGATGACATCCCCCACGGTTGAGAACTGAACAATATCCTCCGGACACACTAGGTCTTCCCAATCTTAATCTTGAGAGTGCATTGTATGGCATAGATGCCACCCTTTTCCTAAAATTCTTCAGCAACCACTACCAATCTCAAGCAATGTTTGGAGAATGCTCCAAATTGTAGTTGTTGGAGTTGTTGAAAGTTGCTGAGACAAAATCTGCCTCAAACTTCATCATGTTGCGCTGTCTTGTTGAGGTTAAATCTTCATTAGTGACTATGGTGATTAGTAATCTTTCTGCTTAGTGGAGATAGTCAGATTTAGAGAGGGGATGCATGGTGCATAGAGTGTTGGTTGATGAGGACTAGTGGAGCAAGATAGATTTCTTGCTCAAGTTCACATCACCTGCATTTGAGTTTCTCCAGTGGGCAAACACATATAAACCTTTCTTGGAAGAAGTTCATGATGTGGCATGGATACCATGGTTGAGAAAACCATGGAAATTATTTCATAGGAGGTTCCCTCCTTTTATTTTGTTGATCATGATTTGGAAGAGCTTGTGAGGTCCATCATTGTTCAGAGGTGGAACACCTTCAACAGTACACTGCACACTTTGGCACATGCTTTATTGTATGATCACTAATCACTGTCCCTGAAGCAAATACAAAATGTACTTGAACAATCAAGCACAGACTTAACTGAACTCTGATTTGCATGTATTGAAGGGAGAGATTCATTTGCAAAATGATTATTAATTACTTATGTACTTGGAATCTTAATTCCCCTCATGTTTCTTTGTAGCAGGATTGCCTGCTTTTAGGAGAGCATCTTGATGGTTGCTCATATCTATATATATTTGACTTTTTGTATTTTTGTACATATTTTTTTAAATTAATATAAGCAGTATTTTTGCAAAAAAGAAAACGGTTGGCAGTTGTAGGAAGAAGGGGAGTCATGAGGGGTAGATGTTTATACTGTGCTTGATGATCAAGAGTTTGAAATGTAAATCAGGGGGTAAACAACAATGATTTGGAGGGGAGAAGTGTTGAAAATGTTGCACCTCTGAACAATGATGGACCTCACAAGCTCTCCAAAATCACGATCTGCTGCACTTGACGACCAAGAGGTTGAAATAACACCAAATCAGGGGGTGGACAACGATGATTTGGAGGGGAGAAGTGAAAAGCAAAGACCAAAGTGGTACTACAACGCGTGGGAAGACGTGCAGTTGAAGTTGCTTTCTCAACCAATAGAGATGAATGGCCAAGCGGGAGGCCTATGAGGAAAGGTAACCATCAGGAACATGTTTTCTTTTGTTTATTTACTGCTGTAGTAAACTCATTAGCGCATTGTGTTGCTAAAAATATTTAGTGGAAGGAAGCTGTCAAGGAAGGTGAAGCAAAAAATTGCTTCTGCAGTGAAGCAAGACATAATATCCCCAGCCAGGGGAGTTCAATTTTGCTATTCCAAAACAAATGTAAAGAGTGGTGAAGTTCAGCTGGAGCTACAGTGGATAGGTTGGGCTCTTTTACAGGGCATGGCAGAACCTGGTTTTTCAGCATTCGTATGTTATCCTCCTGAGGTGTAGAAAAAATGCATTTATTGGAGGAAAACTCAGATTCTGCATCAATGGCAGGTAGGCTGAATTTTTCAGCGATCATAAACTCCAATTCGGCTAATGAGGGTTGATGACTTGGTATCAACCATGATGGATATAAGTTCTTCTATGAGCTGTCTCTGGGGTTGTGGCAGCAGTAAAGAGAGGTATGTGGTGCATAGAGAAGACACCAAAATGTGAAATTGTAAACCTTAAGCTCTTGTTGATTGATTGTGCTACTCAGAGGTGTGCAACAAACAATTTCACAACTTCCTTGGTCCAAATAAGTTGGCTATATTTTGTTTTTTGACCGAGTGCTTCTGGTCAACACGAGCAAGTGGCAACTACTCTATTTTGGATATTCAATGGACAGAAACGTCTTGCCATGATATGTAAGAACCCTTCGGTTATGAGGCCACGAGTGGGGGGTATTTATTCTGCCAAAGTTGCCCAGGACTTGCACTTGGCCCCACCCATTTTTCACAAGCACACGTGCACACACAAGCATCCTGATTTCATTGGAGAGACTTGAATAATGGTGGGGGCAATAGCAACATCCTGCTTTTACTGACCTAGAAAACCACTGTGGACAAAGGAAAAAATTGTTTTGAAGAAATGTAGTAAGTCATTTGAATGGTTCTCTCTCTCACTGGTGTACATTTTTCTGCTATGGTTGGATGCAATTACTAACAAATGGATAATGTTCCGCTTTGTGCTTTCTCTCTGGATAAAGGGACCACACTAGCACAAACATATATATAGTCATCACTTACGTATTTTCTGAATCAAAAAACATATTGTTTACTTGTATGACTCTCATCTTAGAAAGATTAATTTGAAAAATGAACCTGCAAGTGTTTTTCTTGAGTGAAGGCAGAATACTCTGCAACATTTAATTCATGGGATGCATACTTGCTCAGGAAATACCACACTGCTATATTGAAGTCTGATGTTATTGGTCTAACATTTGTAGGGGTACCACTCCACTCTGGCAGGATTCAGGCCCAACCATTCATTCTCTATCAAACATAGTTGGTCTCGCTGCTTGAAAAATTAGAAGAAACTAAGTGAAAAATTTCACATGTCTATACTTCACAATTCAATTGACTTTGCTTATTGAAATTCTACCCTTTTTTGCAGCATAAGAATGTTGTGTTTCTGATGTATGTTTACACAATGGAATTTAACAGCCTTCTCATATTCTGTTTCATGTTGTTGTGGACCTGTGACACTGACTACGGGGATTGTAAATGTTGCATGTCTCACAGTGTAAGTTCCCAGCCCTTAATTTGACAGTTTTTAAGGTTCTTTGATACTTCCAGTATGGACATAATAGCTAAATGTATTTGCATGCTACACATGCAGACTTGCTGGTTTGGCATTTATGTTCTCTGCAAGCATCCTCTTGCAAATCCTGGTTCGTAACCTTTTTCTTAGATTTGTTTTGACACATCTGATGTCCTTTATTAATAGTTTTTATTTGAATTTTGAAGAGATTGTACTTTGTTCAGTGCAATCATATATTGTCCTTAGTGATTATGTGGAATGTCCTAATGATATGTTTTGCAGGCTTGTGCTCTATACAGTAACTGGTGGCCAATGTTATCAGGTCTGCATGGGTTTGGATATGCTAACCTTGCTTTCCCTACTAGAATAAGATTGAACAGTAGAAGTCTAGTTCAATATTTGATCCATTTTCCTCATCCGAATGTCACTTGTTGTGCAGCCCTGATGTATGTATTGGTACCAATGCCATGCTTATTTTTTGCGGGTGGATCAACTGATTTCTTCGTTTCTAGGGATGATGGGGGGTAAGTATTCTTTCATCAAGAATATTTGCTTCCAGAATCCAGCTTAATATTCTAATAATGTTTATGGTGTGTATAGATATATATTTACCTATTTAACATTTCTGATGACAGATGGGTAGATATGGCAAAGTTCTTGACTGGGGCTTCTGCTGTAGGGAGCATTGCCATACCTGCAATTCTTCGACATGCAAATCTTATTGGGTCAGGAGCCATGTTTATTGAATTCACATCATTTTTCATCCTTGTTTGTACAATATTGTGCTTTCACCGTGCAAGTATTGAAGACAGCTATGGCAACTGGAGCTAAGTATTTGTTTGCGATGTACAAAATTTGACTATGAGATCCAACAAATAATTTATGTATGAATGACAATGACAAAAACAAAGAGTAGCAGTAGCAGCAATGGACTAAACAGTGTAATGTATAAAAATCATTAATCCCATCTTGATATATTAGTTGGAACTTGGATGGGAGAGCGACTTCCTTGACATTCTGATGCATATGATAAAAGGAAATCTTGTTGGCTGATGCATTATGGGCAGTTCCCTACTCACAATTGTAAGATAGCTGGCAAGGAGAGGACAAATTTCTCTAGTCACATCCTAAGAAGTTGCAATTGCTGTATTAGTGAATTGAATGAAGAGTATTGGGAACTTTACTGCAACTTCTAATAAAGTCTCACATTCTTTAGCTACAACACTTATCTGATTCCTTGTCCAGATTTTTCCCGTTGATTACATTATATACTGTTGGATCCATGATTCCCAAATTGATGAAAATTTTTGGCGAAGTTAAATTCTGATAGCGTATACCAAATATGGAGTAGTTAATGTGCAAGATGTAGGTTTTTATGGAGCATTGTGATATCAATGTGGTTTATTGATTGCATAAATGGAACATTGTAATAGTATATATATATATTTTAATTTTGGAAAGTAGCATTAAATGATGCTAGAGAAGTTGCCACATTTATTTCGAGTGCAATTTGTTCAATACTTAATGGTGTATAATTCCTTTGTTATTTCAAGAACAATGTTACCAGAGTCTTTTAAGTACACGTTGACTCTTGACTCTGACTCTGCTTTGAGGAAATCAAGTTGAATCAGCGCTTCCAAGTCTAACTTGGCCATGAATCATATGAGCGATTGTGACTCAAACTTGCAAGTCAAACATGATTAGATCGATTTGGTGAGTGCGAGTCATGAGTCAACATGACAAGTTTATAAAAGATTAAAAAGCATTCATTTTGCTTGTTCTTAACCCAATTTCAGTGGACAACCAGTGAACTTGTCAATGCTAAAAATCCGTGTCCTTTTGTAGTTTGCTATATCATTTATGTATTTTGCAACAATTTATTATTGAAAAGTTGCATTATATGGACATTTGCGTGTGCGTGCACACATTTTTTTTTTTCCAAAGAAAACTTTGCGGAGAAATCCAAAGGATGCTTCTCCATATTTGTGGATGACATCCCTAGTAAACATGTTGGTGTAGACTAGTGCGCTTTACCAAGGGGGATTCAAACCGGGCACCCACTGGTGTAGAACTAGCAAAATGTCTAGCAACATTGACAACAATTGGTTGTACTAACTCTTTAGGCTCTCTTTCTCTCTATATGTATATGGATGTGTATTTTTTCCAAGAAAAACCTCTCAGGAGACCTGAGAGATGCTTCCCCACATCCATGGATGGCATCCTTAGTGTGACTGTAGGGGTAGACTAATGTGCCTCACTGAGGGGAATTTGAACTGGACACTTGTTGGAATAGAACTAGCTAAATGCCCAACAACATTGACAACAACCATTGGAGCTAACCCTTTAACTAACTTATATATATGTTTATATAAACTTATATATATTCACCTTTACTCTGACAACTTTGATATTAGGTGTGCTCACTTTTTACTCTTTGGCCCCGTTGACAACTTTGATATCGGTTGTGTTTAACCAATGTTAAATTTAAAAGCTATCTAAAATGACTTGGTATCATAAGACGTTATGTGAAATCTTCATGTGAATATTTTAAAGTTGTGATTTATTGAATTCTAAAAGATAACCATCCTTTTTCTTTTTTAGTTGAATGCTGGCTTCGTCTTTTTTTTTTTTTTCTCCTAGTGTATATGCTAACTTTTTTATTTTTTAGTTGAATGGTGGCTTCATCTTTTTTTTCAAACGTATATGATAATAACTTACAGAGCAATATATTTTTACAAGTATATATATATATATATATATATATATATATATATATATTCTAAATTAATATTTGAGCATTGTGTAAACTAAATGTAAATAAATATAAATATTGGAACAATAGTGAAATTTTTTGAAGATAAAACCGGACACTCTTGCATAGAACTACCAAATATACCTAACAATATTGGCAATAACTGGTGCTAACCCCTGGCTAACTTATATTGTGTGTTTGTGTGTAAACTTAAATTTAGTGTGTTATTGACAACTTTTATATTAGTAATGTTTAACCAAAATTAAGTCTAAAAGTAATCTTAGAATGACTTGGTATTATGAGAGAGTATGCAAGATCTTCATGTGAAGATGTTATAGTTGCAATTTATTAAATAATAAAAAATAATATATTATTTTTTTTGTTTTTTTAAATATTTATCTTTATATTCGTCCATTATCATATATATACCATTATCATATATACCAGCGTAGATCCATTTTAACTCCGAATCATTTTAGGTGCAAACTTTTACTTAAGTTTTACGTTTTAAAAAAAGTTGCACCTCAAGGGATTTGATGCCTCACACCTATACATATGTCACGTGTTAACTCCATGTTGAACACAGACAGAATTAACATCCCCTTCATATTGAACAGTACACCAATCAAATGCTTTAATTATAAGATTTTTTTTATTTGATATTGAAATATTTTATTTATGGCTTTTAAATGCCAAGCATCCACTTAATGTTAAGCATTGAAGAAATTATACCTCCCTCATACTGGAATGTAGAAATCACTCCCGCGGAATAAGAGTAAGTTCTCTGCAGAAATCACTCCTGTGGAATAAGAATAAGTTCTCTGTGTGTGTGTGTGTGTGTGTATATATATATATATATATATATAGTGGACATTGAAATATTTGTTTTTGTTATTAATATTTTTTAAATACGACATTTCAACTCCATGTTGAACATAGGAGAAAGTACACATCTCCCTCACATTGGGCTATAGAATTTTCGTTTACTTTCAATTGCTATATATATATATATATGACTTTTAAATACCCCACATCAACTCAATGTTAATCATTCAAGGAGGCGTTTAGAGGGTCACGACTTAAGATGGAGCTATGCTGGTCGCATGTAATTGCTTGAGTGAGTTTGATACTATATCTCATTATTTAATTTTCTTTGGTAACATTGCTCATCATATATTTATATCTAACAATATATGTCACATTAATTTATTTTCCTTTGATTATTTCGATTGTTTTATCCTTATATTTCTCTTATTTATATTTTCCTTTCATTATCTTGAGTGTTTTAACATTATATTTCTTTTATTTCTATTTGCAATTTATTCCATGTTTGATATAACTATATGTAATGTAGAAGTGTACTATCACTCAAATCAATGCACTAAACCATTTTACACTATATCATAAAAGTTAATGATATAGTGCACAATATTTTATTTACGATGGACATTGATTTTTTTGTTTTATATCTGTGTGTGCGCGCGTGCCACGCGTCAACTCTATGTTTTTTTTTAATAGGAGCAATTAGTGATTTTTATTATAAAAGAGGCAGTGCAGAGGCAAAAACAACGAGAGAGTACAAAAATTCAAAATGCCATGAGGCCTTCAACAAAGATAAACAACGAGAGAGTACAAAAATTCAAAATGCCATGAGGCCTTCAACAAAGATAAACAACGAGAGAGTACAAAAATTCAAAATGCCATGAGGCCTTCAACAAAGATAAACAACGAGAGAGTACAAAAATTCAAAATGCCATGAGGCCTTCAACAAAGATAAACAACGAGAGAGTACAAAAATTCAAAATGCCATGAGGCCTTCAACAAAGATATAGCCTTACATATTCTCAGGGGGCATCTCGCCTTCACAAAATTTACAAACAAACTATAGGTAACCTTCCATGTATAAACTTTGGCCTAAGAGGAGAGTAATAACACAAACTTGCATTGCATAAGAAAAACCTGGCCTAATTAAGCTTTAGCTGAGTGTCAAACATAGCTGGAGTGTTCTCTGGAGTTGCATGTTCAAGTTGAGGAAATAAGGGTTGGATTACTTCACATGAGGCCTGCAAGCCTTCCGACGGAATTGGATTCTGCTGTGCTGGGGCTTCTGGATGATTGCACTTTCCTGCGGAGTTAGCGGAACTGCTATGAGTGTTTGTTGATTGTGCGAAGAACGATGGCCATTTCTTCGTCCAGTCTTTCCTCACGCTCTTAAAACTGTTGTTCCAGATGGGCATTAGAGGTTCGAAGGGCTACCAACTTTTGCTACCGTGTCTTCATCTTGTTTTGCATTTCCTCCATTTTGCACTTAGAACAATCGCAGGGGGCTTGGATTTTGTGCCACATGTCTGGGTGTAGTCGAGGACAAACAACTCTGCGCTGAAAGGAGGAATGATAGAAAAT
>ML777124.1:948556-962700 GCA_009831015.1 Picea engelmannii
GATTATAGATAATTTGAGAAAGATTTGAAGACAAATTTTCTAGTTTGGTGCACACTTTAGTTTCCTCCCTACTTAAACATCATTTCAACTCAATGCTGTGCTCATATCAATTTATAATGTTATTTTTTTTTCTCAAGTTTGTATTTCTAGGGGATTTTGTCTAAAAGGCTAGGTTGGTATGCATTGTGTTTTAATTCAATGTTTTTTTGCCATATCTAGTAATTTTAGAGCCCTAAGGGTTAGCACAAGTAGTGATGAGTCGAACGTGAGATCCCTCCCTCAAAGTTGATCCCAACGTGAGATCCCTCCCTTGAAGTTGGGGAGGTCACGAGTTTGACTCTCTTGATCCCCTCGGGGTTAGGATCCATAATTGGGGCTGATGGATCACGAGGAAGTACATGGAGGGTTTTTCTCAAGGTTTTCCTTGGAAAAAAATCTAGTAATTTTAATTGGGAATTTTAAAATTTTATATATGGTGCTTAAACATAGCGTGTTCATTGGAATATTGACGTAATTCCTACAATTATATTCTAATATATAATTTAATTTTTAATCACATCAATTTATTATATTATACCATCAAAGATCCATCTTAACTCCAATTCTATCAAGCACTTAGAGGAATCATGAAAACAATTGAGATGCATGCGTACCAACCTAGCCTTTTAGACAAAAGACCCCATAAATACAAGCTTGAGAAAACAAAGATACTACAAATTGATATGAGCACAACATTGAATTGAAACCATGTTTGATTAGGGAGGAAATTGGAGTATACACCAAAGTAGAAAGCCCTCGAGTTAAGATGGATTTATTAATGCTTAAGATGGGTTCTTTATGTTGATGTTTGGACAACATCGAGAATAAATTCTCTTAGAATAATAATTAATAATATAATTATTGATTATTAAATATCATATATAATAAGTAAAGGATAATAAATATTTATTGATTATTCAAGGGACGCATCCTTTCATGGATGGTCACCATATGTTCCCTATATATGGAACACTCATCATTGTAATAATATATCGATTATATCTCATATGAAGAAAAACAACATGGTATCAGAGAAGGACTCGATTTGACTCCATCACCGGAGGCCCATGAAAATGAGAGAAGATAACTTGCATCAAAACCGTTGTGTCCGGTAGAAAGATTTAGGCCGCCACACTGGATATTAACGTGCTCGATTTCTTGAAGAATATGTATGTTTGAAGGTGGAGATGGACCTAACTGGATTGGTTATGTTGCAGTGTCATGCAATGACACAGAGATCAAATGTCTTGGATGTAGAGATATTGTGGTGTCATTGAGAGGCAGTGCAACATGGACATAATGGATAGTTAATATTATGCATACACTAACTCCGCCTCGTTTTAATCCATTAGACTCTTGTGAGGATGTGAAGGTGTAGATGGGATTTCTGAGCGTCTACACTTCCCACAATTCGTCGTGCAGGTTTAACCATTGAAGTGCAAGAGAGTAGCTTCTGTGTGAAATTGCGAGACTTGTACAAAAATACAAGGGGGAAGAGCTTAGCATAACCATAACTGGACACAACATGGGCAGTGCGTTGGCTATGCTAGGTGCTTATGATATCGCCGTGCTCGAACTAAATCACTCCCATTATGAATCTTGTGGAAGAATACCAATCATGGTATATTCATTTGCAGGCCCACGCGTTGGAAATGTTGCTTTCAAAGATCGGTGTGATGAACTGGGCCTCATAATTCTGCGGGTCATGAATGTTCACGATGTGGTGACAAAGACACCCGGTGTAATATTCAATGAGAAATTTAGGCTCTGGAAAAATGTGACGGACATAATTTCTTGGACTTATTCTCACGTCGGTGTTGAGCTAGCACTGGATCACAAGCTATACACACAATTCTTCAAACTCAAAACTCATCATCCATACTGCATGCACGATCTGTCAATGTATTTGCAGGTATTGACATGCCACTGCAACCATCACCATCAACATCTCCATCAGGATAACGACCTCTAATTTCATTATGAGGGAAACACCGATTCTGACTCTGCCTTAGTAAGGCACCTTCGTTGTGTCTCTTAGAAATATACTATATCATCTCATATGAAAAATATGGTCGAAATTGGTGATATGGTGAGATAGCAGAGAGGGAGTAGCCAGTGAGGTAGATTGGGCACCAAGTTTTTCCAATGGATATGGGCACACATTTTGATAGAGATCTCTTTGGACTACCCACTAAGGATTGCTCGCTAGTGGAGATCCACCATTTGAGCTTATAACTTCTTTCTATATTGAACGAGAGGGTCTTGTATGGACTAGTAGGAGGGAATGCGGACTTCATCCTGACATGCCTCAGACGGTCAGATGAAGGAATCAAGACATTGGTTTCACGAGGATACCTCAATATGTCTTGTGAGACATTGGTTCCATGAGGGAACCTCAATATGTCTTAGACATTGGTTCCATGGGGGAACCTCGATATGTATTAGACATGTGTTCCACGAGGGAATCACGAGATGTCTAGTATGGACACAGTTCATGAGTGAAGCCTGAGGTTGGACACTTCAGGATATTTGGGTGTCCAGTATACATTCATGTACCCAAGGAAAAAAGGACCAAGCTAGACCCTTCAAGAAAAAAGGGTAAATTTGTGTGGTACAACGAGTCTTTGAAGGCATATTGGATCTACATTCCTGGTCAGAAACATATTGAGGTGAGTAGAGATGTTACCTTTGAGGAGGAGACAACTTTCAGGAGATCTAAAGGGTCTCACATGAAGATTGATAGTGAGAGACAGAAAGAGATGGTGTCTTCTCCCCCTCACCCTCCAGTAGTTCATAGGGAGACAGTTGAACCTATTGATCCAATTGATACCGTTGATCCTATAGTTGCAGTTGATGTTCCTAGAGATATTGCAGTAGGTCGAAAGAGACCTACATGGGATCGTCAAACTTTGCAGGAGGGAGAAGGATATGCAAATCCTCGTGGTACCTTCCGAGTGAGCAAGAGACCTTAGAGATATTCATGATATGCCACAACTATGAGCCACATCATTCATTTTGACCCTTCCTGTTGTGAGGAGGAAACTAGTCATCCAGTATGAAGATATGTCGTGATGGAGGAGTATCAATACATCATGAAGAATGATGTGTGGGATATTGTTCTGAGACCTGAAGGGAAGTCTGTAGTGATTTCCAAATGGATCTACAAGATCAAACACAATTGACGGGAGCATCGAGAGGCACAAAACAAGATTTCTTGCTAGAGGATTCTCTCAGGTGGAGGGAATAGATTATGAGGATACATTTGCTCCTGTTGCTTGATACACTTCTATCCGGATGATTATTTCCCCTACAACATCTATGTGTTAGAGAGTACATCGAGCAGCCAGATGGTTTCATGATACATGAGAAAGAGTCTCATGTGTGCCTTGTATGGACTCAAGCAACTGCCTCGAGCTTGGTATGAAAGGATTGATGGGCACCTGATGATTTTTTGGCTTCAACAAAAGTGTTGTCGATCCCAACATGTACTACAAGAATGTTAATGGTGAGTCCCTAATTTTGGTCCTCTACGTTGATGATTTATTTCTCACCGGTACATAGAGCCTTATTGTTGAATGCAAGTATCCGTTGGCCTCTAAGTTTGAGATGAAGGACCTTGGTATGATGCACTACTTCTTGGGACTAGAGGTGTGGCAGATAACTGATGAGATATTCCCGATTCAGGGGAAGTACATAGTTGAGATATTGAAGAAGTTTGGGATGTTGAACTTGAAGCCTGTGGCTACACCAATGGTGACGAATCTGAAGAAACTAAGTGTGTATTTTTCCGATTCTGACGAAATTGATCCAACTCTGTACAGATAACTGATTAGATCATTGATGTATTTGGTTAACACCATACCAAATATTTTCTATGCAGTGAGTGCACTTAGCTAGTTTATGATTCAGTCGAGATAAACAAACTAGATTGTTGTGAAGAATCTGTTGAGATACCTGCGAGGCACAATTGGACATGGTCTGAGATATACTTCCAGTATTGATATGATATGTCAAGAATATATTGACTCTGATTGGGCATGGAGTGCAAGCACCTTCGGGTGTTGCTTCACTTTGGGATCTTCCATGGTTTCATGGTGTAGCAGGAACCAAACTTATGTGGCTTTGAGCACAACATAAGCATAGTACATTGCATTAAGTATGTATGTCTCTGAAGTAGTGTGGCTTCGCAAGCTCCTTGCAGATTTACCGAACATGTGCTGGATTCAACCATTATTCATTGATCCAAATTTATGCAAGAACGCAATAGAATACACAAATAACCATGAATACAAAGATGCAGTGGAAATAACACTTCATTTCATTAATATCAAAGAACTGGAATTTATTTACAGACATAATGGAAATAAACTAGCTAGGGCGCTGGTAGCTTATCTCCGAGAAGAGATGTGGCGGCTACAGGACTCTGAACTCTGTGTTACAATGAGACTCAAATGCCTATATATTATTGAGAAACAATGGAAACCCTAAACATCCAAAAACCTAACCCTAGGAGATGAAACGTCAGAATATGGGCCCCGTCGGGGTAAATTGGTACATCAATTTCCCGGGGTCGTAACTTTGGCATATTATCTCCGTTTGACGCACATGATACATCGTTAGAAAGATCTATCAGAGGAATACACTGCTGACAACTAATATCAAGTTCGAAACAAACTCATATTCGTCGGATGTTTGATGCCCAAAAAACGTCGTTTAGGGCCTCAAAACGGCTCTGGAAGTTCAGAGCCCGAAAAATGCCAAAAATAGTAAATTGTGCTACAATTAAGGAAACTAAAAAACTAAAAGAAACAATGGTGGGGGTCCAAATGGAATAGGCGGGTGGCCACCAATATCCACCTGGATCATTCCTCCCCCCTTGGGAAGTAATGGTCCCCATTGCGTTGAGTTCTTCCATGAGATGAGTAAACTTCTACTGAACTTGGTCCTTGGTGAGCCACTTGCCCTGGTGAAGGAGTTAGCCTGATTTGACAAATCGATATAGCTGGATCCTTTGCTGGCGGGTGTTATTGATATGTGTTTCCATAATCCGATCAATTGTGGCTTGTTCCATGCAGTTTGTATTTAACTTTGTTGGTGTGAGTTGTTTTGCCATGTCGGATGTGTCCAATAGAGGTGGAAAGTAGGGTCGAAGGCGGTCCACATTGAACATTGGGTGTAGACCAAGGAATGGTGGAATACTGAGCTCGAAGGCATTGTCCCCTACAGACTTTGTGATGGTGTATGGCCCATATTGGAGTGGGCGAATCTTGTGGTGGGGTCCAGCGAGGCGCTCCTTCTGCAAATGTAGCCACACTTTGTCGCCCACCTGGAAGTTGTGTTGCACCCGATACTGATCATGTCACTGCTTGTACCTAGCATTGGCTCTGTCCAATATGTCATGAACCTATTGTAGAATGTGCTGAATGTGCTGAATGAAGCTATTCGCCTTGGAAACTTCAGACTGGACATGAGCCGAATCAGCCTGAGTAGCTGCAAAGGGCATGGCTACGTCAATGAGACATAGTGGCTGGAATTCCAAGCCCACCTGAAAGGGGTTGTGGTCAATTGAGTTGTGGATGGCCCGGTTATAGCTATGTTGTACATAGGGGAGGCTCTCATCCCATGTGTGTGGATGCTTTGAGTTGTACATGCGCAAAATGTGTATGATCATCCTGTTGATGACCTTTGTCTGGCCATTAGTTTGGGGATGGAAAGCTGTGGACTTGGTGAGCTTGGTGTCCATCATTGACTAGAGGCTGGACCAAAATGTACTGAGGAACCTGCTGTCCCAATCTGAGATGATAGACTGTGGGATCCCAAAGTGTACCCACACTCATTCAAAGAAGACTTTAGTCGTGGTTTCTGCTGTGATATTCTTCTTGTAGGCCGCCATAATGGCCATCTTCGAGAATATGCCGATAACCACGAAAACACAGTTGTTGCCATTCTTAGTAGAAGGAAGGTCCGACATGTAATCCATGGAGATGGATTCCCAAGGTCGACTAGGGGTAGGCAATAGAGTATAGAGGCCTTTCTTCTTGATGGTCAGTTTGGCAATGGCGCAGGCAGTGCAGGATTTGATGTACTTCCCGACATCCTGTCGAAGGTTTGGCCAATAGAAATAATTTTGTAGTACTGCTACTGTTTTCTTGACCCCGAAATTCCTAGCGACCCGACTATAGTGTGCTTCCCAAATCATCTTGGCACACTCTCTTAAAGGAACACAAAGGTGTCCCAGGTGACATAGTAGTGCATCCTGGAGGTGAAAATTTGGAACTCGGTTACCCTCCAAGAGCGTCTTGTATGTGTGGTCGAATTCTGGATTGCTCTTGTAGAGAAGCGACCAATCAAAAGTCTCGTGCCCACAAGAGTTGAGCACGGTGGTTATTTCCATGATCGATGGCCGACTGAGGCAGTCTGCAACATTATTGGTGCTGCCCTTCTTGTACTTGATGTTCAAATGAAACTGTTGCATATATGTGGACCACTTCTGATGGCTATCGTTCTGCAACTTCCCTTGTGTCTGTATGAACTGCAGGGGTCGGTGGTCTGTGTGGATGATCGTTTCCTTCCCCAAAATGTAATGCTTCCATTGTCGACAAGCTTGCACATTGGAATACATTTCTTTGTCGTAAGTGGGATACTTTCGGACTATGTCAAATAGTGTCGCACTGTGATATGCCATTGGATGCCTCTGTTGAGTAAGAACTGCCCCAATAGCACAATCAGAGGCATCTGTCTTGATCTCAAATGGTTGTTGCAAGTCTGGTAACGTGAGAACTGGGGCACAATAGAGGCAATGTTTCAATTCTACGAACGCCTTCTGTTGAGATTCCGACCAAAATAAATTTTCTTTCGCTCCTCCCTTGGTGACTTGAATCAAGGGCCAAGTGATATGAGAGAATCCCAACACGAACCTGTGGTAGAAATTAGCAAGACCCAGAAAGATGCGAAGCTATGCTAGAGTGGTTGGGGCTGGCCAATCCCAGATGACTTGGATCTTGGTTGGATCCAAATGCACCCCACGCTCATCAATAATGTATCCCAGATACTGAACTTGGGTCATGCCAAAAGTGCACTTCTCCAAATTGGCACACAAGTTGTGTTTCCGCAGTGTTTCGAGGACCTGTCGGATGTGGTGGAGGTTCTCTTCCCAAGTCTGACTGAAGATCAAGATGTCATCCAAGTACACTACTACAAATGAGTTGGTGAATGGCCGCAAGATGTTTTCCATCAACCTCATCAAGTTTGTGGGAACATTCGTCAACCCGAAAGGCATGACCAACCATTCGAAAAATCCCTCCTTGGCTTTGAAGGAAGTCTTCCACACATTGGACGGTTCGGTTGGTACTTGGTGATACCTGGGATTCAAGTCGATCTTGCTGAAATATATTTCCTCTTTGAGTTGGTCCATAAGGTCATCAATCTGTGGGATCAGGTACCTATTCTAGACAGTGATCTTGTTCAGTGCCCAATAGTCAATACAGAGTCTCCAAGTCCCATCCTTTTTCTGCACCAACACGATCGGGATCCCACATGGCGATGAACTTGTCTGGATGTGACCTTTCTGCAACAGCTCTTGGATCTGCCTCTTGATTTCATCGTTCTCCAGAGCAGAGCGCTGATAGATCGGTCTATTGGGTAGTGACGCACCCGGGGTTAGATCGATGGGGTGATTGACTTGACAGTGCAGAGGCACCCCTATGAGTGAGGTGAAGATGTCACGGTACTCCTCCACGACCTTGTCCATTTGTTGTTGTCGTGCGGAGGAGCCCTGTCTAGAGGTCGTGGCCACAATCTTCTTCTTTCCATGAGGGCGGATCATCAGGAAAACAAATTTTCCGGTTTTGGAAATGAGCTTACTGCATTGTTTTGTAGTAACCAAAGAGATAGCGGCAGGCGGTGGTACCTTTGGTATCCTGTACAAATTATTTCCCAAGGTAACAATAACAACGCGAGGCCGGGACTCATACACAACATGTCGCTTCCACAAGTATGGTTGGCCTAATAATACATCACAAAAATCAAGAGGAACAATGTCACATAATACCTCATCAGTGAAGGGTTTAATGCTGTAGGGAAGGCAACACTGCTGGCTAATGCGGAGATCCCGTCCTTGGTGAAGCCACCCGATGGTGTATGGATGTGGGTGTGCTGTGGTCGGCAAGCCCAACCTCTTCACGACCTCTGCTGAAATGAGGTTATTTTGTCTCCCACTGTTGACAATGAACTGTAGCGAGGAACCCTTTACCCACATCTGGGAGTGGAAGAGACGCTCCTCCTCCTCTGGATCTTTCGGTTCTTCCTTTTGGATCTTCGTGGTGGCAACGGTGGCGTTTGGATCTGCATCGATAATCTGATTCCCTCCGTCATTCCCCTTGTCAGGTTCTGATTCAATGTTGGAGCATGCATCTGATTCAGAATCCCTCATCTCGGCCACCAATGACTGTTTGGCCTGACACTCACTTGTGCTGTGAGTGGAGCTTTTATGGAACTCACACCACTTTCCTGTGTCCTTCTTCGGCTTCACGGTGTTGTTCTTTGCTTGCAACTTTGGCAGTTTGTCTTGAGCCACCATGCCTTGGCTTTGTCCTTTGTTCTGCGGTTTGGGGGCATCTTTAGCTTGATTTTGATTCACAGATCCAAAGTCTCGCTTCTTCTGTTTGAATTTCTGCTCAATCTTGGCAGCATACTGGTATGCTGTACCAAGCGAGGAGATGTCGAGGAACTCCATTTTCTCCTGAATGTATATGTGTAGACAACTGCGATACTTTAGCACCAAATGTTTCTCCGAATCTTTGATACCCAACTTTGTGTGCAGGGTATGGAACATATTCGTCAACTCATGCACATCTTGATCCCTTTGCTGCCACAACATAGTCCATTGTATGTACTTGTCCTCATATCTCCCCACGGGATAATATTGTTCCTTGATGGTGTCTTAGAAATAATTCCAAGTGGGTACGATTGATAACAGAGAGGGTTTCTCACAGTAGGTTTCCCACCAGTCCTTGACATGGGGGGCGACTTTGAGTAGTGAAAAAATAATATTCTCCCGGTCGGAAAAGTCATGAACCGAAAAATATCCTTCTAATTGATTCAACCATCTATCTATGACATCTGCATTTATTTGGCCATCAAATATGAGAATGTCAAATTTTACTTGTACCTTAAAAGGGGTTGCACCTCCAGAGTGGTTGCTGGATGCAGATGCCCCGTCAGTGGGAAATCGTTGAAGGATCCGGGCGAAGTTATCCATCATCGTGTTCCTTTGTTTTTCAAGGGCCTCCTCGAGCAATATTTTGATAGGATCTCCTTCTCCCTCGTCTTTATTTTCGTCCCCCATGGGCGACTGTCGGGGTTTGCAAGGCTGATATTGCAAAGGTTCAACTAGATTGAGCCCTAACTCCTTATACCCTGACCTCATTGGGGACATGCAAAGAAAGATCGAGAAAGAGAAGATTGCTCTGATACCACTGATCCAAATTTATGCAGGAACACAACAGAATACACAAATAACCATGAATACAAAGATGCAATGGAAATAACACTTCATTTCATTAATATCAAAGAACTGAAATTTGTTTACAAACAAAATGGAAATGAACTAGCTAGGGTGCTGGTAGCTTATCTCTGAGAAGAGATGTGGCGACTACATGCCTCTGAACTCTATGTTACAATGAGGCTTGAAGGCCTATATATTATTGAGAAATAATGGAAATCCTAAACATCCAAAAACCTAACCCTAGGAGATGAAACGCCAAAATATGGGCCCCATCGTGGTAAATTGGTACATCAATTTCTCAGGGTCGTAACTTTGGCATACTATCTCTGTTTGAAGCACATGATACATCGTTAGAAATATCTATCCAAGGAATACACCACAGACAACAAGTATATATTATGGAATAGAGTCATATTCACCGTATTTTTAATGCCCAAAAAACATCGTTTAGGGACTCAAAATGGCTCCAGAAGTTCAGGACCCGAAAAATGCCAAAAATAGTAAATTGTGCTACAATTAAGGAAACTGAAAAAATGAAAGAAACAATGGTGGGGGTCCAAGTGGAATAGATGGGTGGCCACCAATCCACCTGGACCATTCATTATGGTAACCAAAGTTGTGTGAAGATCTTAGAGAATCTAGCGATTCATGACAAATCGAACCACATTGAGATCAAATACCATTACATCTGAGACATGGTGCATAGGAAGGAAGTATTGGTGCTATACCTTCCTACAGATGAGAAGGTTGCTGATGTTCTTACCAAACCGGGATGAAGTTCAAGTACTTTCGTGACATACTTGGTGTGGCAGAGAATGCCTCCCTCGTTGAGAGGGAGTCTTGATGTTTGCGGTTTCCTGAGACATTCTCCATATCATACTTCTCTGTGACTGAGTTGAGTTGATCTGTGATGCCACTTATCTGAGAAGGGATAAGTGCATTTGGGATTATAGCCCAATGTCCCTTGTGGAGAGTGCACGAGGACACGTCCCATGTGGAGAGCACATGAGGACATGTCAAGGGAGTTGACCCTTGATGTCACACACTATGGGAGTTGACCCTAGTGTTTCTATAGGGTGTAGCCTCTAGAAGTCCACATGGTAGTGCCATGTGTGACAAACATTCTCCAGATCGTACTCCTATGTGAATTGAGTCGAGTTGATCTCTGAAGACACTTATTCAAGAAGGGATAAGTGAATTTGGGCTTATAGCCCAACGTCCCATGTGGAGAGCACATGAGGACATGTCAAGGGAGTTGACCTTTGACGTCACACACTATGGGAGTTGAACCTAGTGTTTCTAGAGGGTGTAGCCTCTAGAATTCCACATGGGAGTGCCATGTGTGACAAACCTTTTTTCTACTATGGTGGTTGTGTACCACTGGCAGAGACTGCGTGTCACTAGACAGTAGTTGTGTACTACTATGGAAATATACCTCCCTAGCTAAGAGGGAGTGTTGATGTTTCAACATCGGGCATAACTTCTCCTAGATTGGGATGCAGACCAAGGGAGATATGTTACATTTATCATAAAGGTGAACTTGTGGTAAATGGGCCCATGCGTAGTCCTTCCTTGATCATGACAAGGAATAATATGGACGTGAGGTGCTTGAAGTGATTTCCACGTGTCAGTTAGCATCAGGCTAACATTCACTCACGGGTGTGTACTTGTGGTGAAAGATCCTGGTGTGGTCTTTGTCCTAGTCATGGTGATTTGACAAGGAATGATAAAGACTCAAGATGCTATATGTTATTACATGCGAACCCAGAGTGAGCCTGATCTTAGAGAGAGTTAATTGGCTCAGAGGGAGAGCCATAGAAGGATTTTCTCCTCAGTTCAGGTGGGAGAGAGACGCCTCTCAAGACTGAAAGACAAGTGTGAGTCTAGGGTTGTAACATACCCACTACAGAATTAAAAAAATTTCGACCTTTTTCTTCTTTTCTTCAGGGAACGAAATTCCTCAAATCTCTATGGGGCCTGATACAGACCCTACCATCCCTTATCCGTACTCATATGATTGACGACTATGACCACAAGCCTTATCAGAGAGGTGCTCATCGGCTTTCGCGATTCGAGAAATCGCGATGCATGTATTTCTCTTTCTCTCTTGTCTTTCGAAGGGCCGAAACCCGAAACAAATCTAACCACTTAACGAGATTAACAACAACCCAGGTTAAGTCCAGGTACTCTACCCTTTGGGATTTCGCATACCGGAATTTCGGGAGGTGCGATGACAGGAGGTCTCACACTTGGGTCTCCTGGGAGCCGGAACTCTGAAATCTGCATATCCTATATATATATATATATATATATATATATATCTTACTCATCTTATTTCGAGATTTCACCCATTTGGGTTTTTCGCGGAATAAAACGTCAAGGGGTTCATGCCCTTCGGTACTCCGGGAGCTAAAATACCGAAGTACCAGATTTATGCGCACTAGGTCCTCTCGGGGTTTTGCATATTGGGATTTCGGGATGTGCGAGGACAAGAGGTCTCGTACCCAGATCCTTCGGGAGCCAAAACTACGAAATACCAAACTCTAAACTCCGAAGCATCAAGACTTCGCACACTACGCCATATCGGAGATTTCCCCATCGAGACTTCGCATCTAGTAAGTACACGGAACAAAAACTGTCCTTTGGGGTCTCAGGTACCGAAACGCCCAAAACACCCAAGGCTATACGTACTCAACGATTTTGGCATTTCGCCTATCGGGATTTCGGGGCTGGCACATACAGGGGAAACTTACCCTTGTGTCTTCCGGGTACCGAAATGCAGATCCAATTCACACTATACCTTATCGAGATTTCGCAAGTCGGGACTTCGTGATACAAGAGGACGAAGAGTCACATTCTTCGATTTCCCGAGTACCAAAAAGCTGATACACCCACTCGTCATACCCTCGACCAAAATTCAGGGTTTCGTGGATCGGGGATTCACGATGTGCGTAGACAGGAGGTCTCGCATCTAGATCTTCTGGGAGTCGAAACTCCGAAGTACCAACTCTTAACCTGCGCATCTATTTCAGGATTACACCCATCAAAATTTCGCGGGTCGGGGATTCGGGACTTGCGAGTACAAGGAACTTGCCTCTGGGTATCCTGGGTACCGAAACTCCGAGATCTTATAACTTCTCCATATTATTACCATTTCGGGATTTCGCAAGTCGGGGTTTCAGGACTTGCGAGTGCAAGGGAATACGCCCTTGGGTATTCCGAGTACCGAAACATCGAAATGTCCTAACTTATCCATACGCTGTCATTTCAGGTTTTCGTGAATTGGGGTTTCAGGACTTGCGAGTACAAGGGAACTCACACTTAGGTACCTCGGGTGCCGAAATGCCAAAATGTCCTAAGTCTAAGAGGACCATTCTCTCTCGTGCAGGGTTTTTCAGACTTACGCCATAAAATCCTCCGATAGATTCTTGGGTAAACTTTAAAAAGGGTGTCCCTGTGGGAAGATCTATCCAGGGCATTACTTGAGATAAAATAAGGGAATAGATTTCCCGAGAACAAACTTGAATACTGAATCCGTTCAAAATATACATATATATAATACAAATATATACGTAAGTCATATGTGGTCTTTCCAATACAAGCGCGCAACCACCATTTCTGATCAAACACCATACATACAATCTTATACGGAAATCATTCATAATTTCACAAACCATGAGCATGCATGTCAAAATATTTAAATTCAAGATACAAGAAATAACACTTATCAGAAAAACACCAGGTGTGATGCAACTGCTGAGAGGGTGCTCGTTTCCACCCAACCGTAGGCTCAACGACTCTGAATGGATTTACCACTAGCCACCCCCGAGCTAGACCACGATGCTGTGAGACTGAATCTCTGTTCATCAGAGGATGAAGGTTACTCTCCTTCTTCTCTGCTCATTAATCACTCTGTATATTATCCCAGAGTTCCTCCGATTTCTCCCCTCTTGCGATTTCTGTCGCGACTGACTCCCTCCCACACCTCTTTCCTGCCTTTTCTTTTCTGGCGAGGTTGCGTGTGGCACGAACTTCCCCGCGGTGGTCAGGTCCGAGGCTTCCACGGATGGGTGGTTCATCCCCATCCCTCATTAACTCATGAGGAGCCTCTTCACCTACCAACCTGGCGAGTAATTCATTTCGGGGCCAACGAGCTGCTCTTGGTTCTCCGGGCCAGTGAAGACCAAATACGGTTTGGTTCAGTGGAAGTTAACGCCACCATTCCAGGTGCCTTCCACCACCTTTCTTCAGCCAAAGTGGTCTCTTTTTCAGCACATCCCCCTCTCAGCAGTCCTATAACATATATTCATAACATTATTTACATTCATCGACCTTTTACTAAGGTCCATTCAAATCACACATTCACATCTTTGAGTTTGCCATAGTTCTTGGCCAGTATAGTTATTTTTACAGACTGGGGGAAACAAGGTGTTACAAGGGTGAAGTTTGTATACTTCAGAGACAAGCTTGGCATGATGTAGAATGTCTCTCTCGTTGAGAGGGAGTGTTGATGTTTGGACAACATCGGGAGGACATTCTCTTAGAATAATAATTAATAATATAATTATTGATTATTAATTATCATATATAATAAGTAAAT
>ML777125.1:0-10093 GCA_009831015.1 Picea engelmannii
GATGTTACATATGGTATCTTGTCTTTGTCATGAAGTTGGATTTGTTTAAGAATAATAATTTTAAAACATTTAGATTTTTATTTATTAACATCATTGTATTAAATTGTCCATACTTGTATCGCCACAAGAATACTCTTATTTTGAAATAAAATAAAAATAAAAATAAATATCTATGCTACATTGTGGTATTCATCTTCTTTTATGTCTTACTAAGGGGATCGTTACAGACATTGTCACATGCCAATTATTCTAATGATATTTAAAAAAAAACATTTACCTTTATGATACTCACTTACTTTGATGACGTAATATAATGGATTTGCGTCATCAATGATAGTTATATATTTTTGGACATTCATGCAATCAGTTTGATGTAATAATGTTGGTCTTAGGCTTTAGTCTTCTAGTGCATAATGAAATTTTTATTGGCAAATGAATGCATTGGGTTGGGCTTTGCACCTTGCAATTAACTGATTTGTTCTTGCGCCTTTGATTTATTATGGACTTGCATTATGTGAACGAATTACCCTTGTGCCTTGATTAATCGATGTTTAGGATTGATGGAACTTATAAGATGCGTTGAATGTTTAAGATCCGTACTGTTATGCGTCGATAATTGATGTAGAATGCAATATGTTGAAATGCTGTAAATTAACGTGTTAATACCTCGATGTGCGTGTTGTGGTTTATGGTGATGATGTGTCATCCTTATGTGTATTTGTTGCTAATGTTTGTTATTATACGTGAAGGATGTGTCGATGATTTCATTGTCTATTGTGATGTTTGATTTCCTAATGCAGCAAAAAAAACAAATTTGCATGTTGTATGTCGCTTTTGGTTATCATAATGCATGGGATGTTACAATTTCAGTTTATGGGTTTATGCACAAGTAATACATTCACATGATATTTTCAAATAGTCAAGCGATCTTCAATTTCCTGAATTTGGTCAAATGTTTATGTGTATTTAAGAATTAATTTGCATCTAAGGATTCTTTGGGATGAATTAGTATCACAGTTTGTTGATATTTAAGGATCAAGTTGGTATCAAAACTCGTTTGGTATTTTCCAATCAAATAGTGTAAATAATTAAGAATATGAGCTGCAACAAATAGTATTAAGGACTTTTGAACAAATTTTGTGTCAAATTGTGCTTTGTATTATCTATGTATATTTGATTTTAAACTCTGAAATATCAATTTATTTCCTTTTATCTTGGAAACAAAATCTTGTTTCCATATAAAAATTAATAAATATTAAAGAGAAAAGGAGGAATCAAGAAATGGATTCCATAGATCGTCAATTGATTGATTTCAATTTAAATCTCGGATCCATGAGGATAATTGTATATGTATATGCAGGAGGGTAACCTAACTGAATGAATGTTGAGAAATAACATACGTATTTTTTTTCAGGACCTAAGTCACAGGGTTTGGACATTTTTAATCTTAATGTTTTAAATTCACCAAATTTAAAGGTATGGTGAACACGCTTGTTCAAATTTACCATTTTAATTTTGCTCAAACCATTGAATCTCATTTCCATTATAATAGAATTTAAATTTTCCTTTAAATTTGTTCATTTTAAAGAAAATTTGGCTAGAAATTCATTTATATCTTAGATTGAAAAAATGTAGGGTTCATGATTATGATTGAACTTATGAAAAAAGCCAAGCTATGACTATTTTTTTTGTGTCTAGATATGTATTTTCAATGGTGCTCTATGATGGTTGAAACTGGTTCTCTAAAATTGAATTCTAGATTGCTCGTGATTCCCAAAAGGATTGTTACATTGATTCTATGTGTACATCGGTGGATGGAATTTTGTTGGTCTACATAGTCTTCATTTCTTTCATCTCATGTTAAAATAAAATTAATTTGGTTAAAAACGCTAGAAATTATATCTTCATGAATAATACCCCTGTAATGAAATAATATATTAGATACTACATAAAATAAAAACATATTAACTACTATCATATTCTTCTTATGATTTAATATCGATTTAACAAAAAGGAATTCCTAATTTTGTACATGATATTATATGTATTGTTTGAAAGTTATAGTTGAAAAAGCAATTCCCTCTATGACTATTGAATATTTGAACTTTTAAATTGTTAATGGGGTTGTTTAAAAATGAAACTCCAGGCAACCCAATAAGATTCAATTCTCTCATAGGAATAAATATATGGTTTGGGTGAGGTATAAGCCCTAATGATTTCAATCAAAAAGTTACACATTATCACAACAACTCTGCCGACAATATAGATCTTATGTTTAGCAATTCCTCCCTCGAGGGTCATTTCCCTACACAAGTTTGTGGAAATCTATTTGGATTAATTGTCATACTTTTCTTTGAGTATAAATGAAAATATTTCTATACGAAATAAAAATATAAACTCAAATTAGTGTAGCAAAACGTAAATTCTCCAAAATAAATAATAGATCATGCTATTGAGTAAGAAACTTCTATTTTTCTAATAAATTCTCAAGCCACATAATATTAAGATATTTTTCTCCATATTAAGCATTAAATATGAAATTTTGATTTAGTTCTTTCTGAACATTGAAACTCATTAAAAGAAGTAGTTTTTTCATTGAAGGAAAAATGAAAAGTACAAAGTACATGTTTATGAGACGAAGAGTTAGAAGAATAAGGATCAAGATTTATTTTGTGATTCTTCATTACTGCTTCTAAGTCTTGTATATTCTTGAAACATTTAGAATCCATATGATTTTTCACTCAAAAAAATTACAATGTCTCTGATCCTTCTTGTCTTTCGATTTAGTTTATTTGTCACCATTAGGAGTAGGATCTAGATGAGAGGGTTTGAAACCCTTTTTTGTTTATTTTTGTAAGAATGTTGCTTCTTCATATTCTTAGCGCCTTACTTATATTGTTACACTAATGATTTATTATATGTACCCACATTGTTGATCACTCCAAGATGCAAGAGATTATATTTCTCTCTAATCAAAGAATCATAAAAAGAATCAAAAGAGGGTGTTTTATAAGTATCTCCTTGACTAATAATTTCTTCTCTAGTGGAATGAAAAGTAGATATAAAAACAACATACACATTACAAAACTTAGTAATAATAACATATGTAAGTTGTTCATTTTTTGTAATCTTACATTCTTCAAGTAAAATTAGTATTTTACTTAGATGGAAAATCATCAATGCATAAAAAATAATTAGGATTTAAAGAAATCAATTGTGTTTTGAGCTAGTGAGGTTAAATATCATTGTGTTTACCAAACAAGGTTTCTAGTTATTATCAAGATACATCTAGTTTATCAAATCTTGGAAGGTTAAACTATACACCGCTAGATATGGACATGTAGTTTGTCATTTTTACTATCTTGTTTGGCTTTATTTAATGTTTGATGAAGGGCAATTTAAATTCTCATGGTAACCTAGGAAAGTCCCCTACTTTGTAGTACATCCGCCATATGGTATTTCCATGAGAAATAATTTGAACTACTAAAAAGGAGATCACTTAGACTATCCATATGAAAATATGTAGGTAAGATGGTTTCAAAAGAAGAGATTTGTTTTCTAGATTGAAAGATCTTGAAAAGAAGGTGGTTAAAAAAAAAGCATTGAAAACAGACTTTGGATGTCAAAGTTATACCCTTTTCAATAAAGGCACAAAAATTAATCAAGGTGTCACATGATAGGTGAATGTTGATCCACATGGTTATGGGTGCACAATAACATCACCAAGTTAAAAAAATATCCTCCTCTAACTTTTTCTGTAACTCGCTTTTATAAATAAATTATTTTTATAATATAAGCGACCGACTTTTATTAGTGAAAATCAATTTTACAATAAAGTTACTTTATAAATTAAGGTTGCATGAAAAAAGGTAACTTAAATAAAAGATCAACAATTTTTTTAAATAAATGATTCACTTTTATAATTTAAGTGAAATGTATTTCACAATAAAGTTATTTTGTGAATTAAAGTTGCATGCACCTTTTAAAAGGTAACATAATGAATAAAAGTCTTGAACTCAATACCTCTATTTTAACAAGGGCTATATGGTAGTGCAGTCTCTGTCGAGGCAGTTGGGAAATACATGTTGAACAATGAGACTTAATATAGCTAAAGGCATAGGCAATGAATAGTCTTTGCCAAAAAATAATTCATAAAATAAAGAAGAATATCATTATTGTTTATGAAAGCAAGACAATGATAAGAATAAAGTAAAAACAAGTAACAACACTTAGCATAAAACTTTGTAAAAATAAACAAAAAATTAAAGTGTACAATATGGAGTAAAACTTAGTAAATAAGTGAAATGTTCAATGGGGACGTTAACATATGTGGGAAGTAATGAAATGTGTTTCTAGTAAAACCATTTATAATGAAACTTTGTAAAAATAAACAAAAGTGTTTAATGTGGAGTAAAACTTAGTAAATAAGTGAAGTCTTCAATCATGAGGTTAGCATATGCACGAAACAATGTAAATAAGTGAATTGTTCAATGAGGACATTAGCATATGTCGAAAACAATGTAAAGTGTTTGGAGGTTAGGATGAGTGGGAATCAATGTAAAGTATCCACACGTTATAATTGTGGGAAGCAAAGTGAGTAGAGTTCTTGACACAAGAGATGAATAGTGAAACTTAATATAACTAAATGAAAAGGTAAGATAGCATTGATGTTACATTGAGTGTCTCCCCATCAACCTATAAAACATTAACACTAAGTATTTTAACTTTTAGAGACCGCAATGCTTTTATGTATATACATATATTAAAAAATAAGTATATAAAGTGAAAAAAATGCTTCTATGCATATGATTAACTCAAGAAATATTGCTAAACATATATATCTTCCACACAAATATATCTTATTCTGACAAATTTTGTAACTTTCATGATAACCAACTCATTTATTGCATGTTCCTTTTCTAAGATTCCACCACAAACTCTCGATATTTAAGTAACAATATTTATTAAAAATATATATATATATAAAGCGAACAAAATTCTTTTATGCATATGTTTAACTTATAAAATATTTTTCATTTGAATTTATTTTAAGTAACAATGTTTATTATAAAAAACAAGTATATAAAGTGAACAAAATGTTTTTATGCATATGTTTAAGTTAAAAAAAATTATTGTTGAGTTGAATTTGTTTTAAGTAATAATGTTAATTATAAAAAATAAATATATAAATTGGACAAAATGGTTTTATGCATATGTTTAACTAAACAAAAATGTTGATTAATGGCCATAATTTTATTTTTTATATTTTACTTATTCATTTTTCAAGTTTTGAGTAGCCTTTTTCTATGATGATATCTACACACTCTCCTTTGCACAGATATATCTTCTCCACCTCTGCACTCCACATTAGTAAATAAGTGAAATGTTGAATGGGGAGGTTATCATATGTGGGAAGCAATGTAAAGTGTTTGCAGTGAAAATGTTTTGCATAAACTTTGTAAAAATAAGGAAAAAGGTAAAATGTTCAATGTGGAACAAAACTTAGTAAATAAGTGAAGTGTTGAATGTGGATGTTAGCATATGTAGGTAGAAATCTAAATAAGTGAAGTTTTCAATGTAGAGGTTATCATATGTGAGAAGCGATGCAAAGTGTTTGAAGGTTATGATGGGCATGAACCAATGCAAAGTATCTGCATGTTAGAATTGCAGAAAGCAAAATGGATAGAGTTCTCGGAACAAGAGATAAATACTGAAACTTAATATAACTAAAGGAAAATGTAACATAACCTTGATGATCACATTGAAAGTCACCTTGAAATCCTGTAAAATTTGATCATCAATAAACATTAACAACAAATCTTTTAACTTTTTAGATATCTCAATGCATTTACGTATATACATATATTAAAAAATAATTATATAAAGTGAAAAAAATGTTGTTATGTGTATTCTTAACTAAAAAATTATTGTTAAACATATATATCTTTCATGGAGATATATGTTTGGCACAAACATATCATTATTGCAATGTTATATCTAGGTTCAGATGTCTTAGAAGTTCGACAGCTGATAAAGGTAAACACTTCATGAGCTCCACCATGAAGGCATTAACTTAGGAATTTATACACCATACCAGTAGCCCGTATCACCCTCAAGAAAATGTGATGGTCGAAGAGATATATCTTCCACATCTCCACGCAAACATATCCCCCACACAACAAAGACTTGGTCTAATTTTAATGCTTATGTGGATCATTCATATCACCCATCCTCCCGCACTCTGGCACTTTGCAATTTTTCACTTCCAATAGTTCCATATCACAGATTTTCACCAATGATGTAATTTACATGATAACCGACTAATTTATGGAAATTTCATTTTCTAATATTCCACCACTAACTCTTGATACTTGAATTTATTTTAAGTAACAATGTTTATTATAAAAAAATAAGTATATAAGTGAACAAAATTATTTCATGCATATGTTTAACTTTAAAAAATGTTGTTGAGTCAAATTTCTTTTAAGTAACAATGTTTATTATAAAAAATAAGTATACAAAGTGAACAAAATGATTTTATGCATATGTTTAACTTCAAAAATATTATTGATTAATGGTGATAATTTTAATTTTAATATTTTACTAATCCATTTTTCAAGCTATGCAGAGTGTTTTGCTATGACCATATATATGAAGTGTGTTTTGCATAGATATATCTTATGCACCTCCACACTTTAGATTAGTAAATAAGTGAAATGTTTGATAGAGAGGTTATCATATGTGGGAACCAATGTAAAGTCTTTGTAGTGAAACATTTTGCATAAAACTTTGTAAAAATTAAGAAAAAAGGTAAAGTGCTCAAATTGGAGTAAAACTTAGTAAGTAATTAAAGTGTTCAATGCGGAGGTTAGCATATGTGGGGAGCGATGTAAATAAATGAAGTTTTCAATGGGGAGGTTAGCATATGCGGGAAGAAGTGTATATTGATTGGAGGTTAGGATGGGAGAGATCTAATGTAATGTATCTACATGTTAGAATTATGGGAATCAAAGTGGGTAGATTTCTCAGTACAAGAAATAAATAATGAAACTTAAAATAACTAAATGAAAAGGTAACAAAACCTTGATGTCGGCATTGAATGTCGCCCCAACAACCTATAAAAGTTGATAATCAACAAACATTAACTTAAAAAATATTGTTAAACATATATATGTTTTGCACCGATATATCTTCGACACAGACATATTGTTTGCATAGATATATCTTCTGGACGTGTGCACAGGCATATGCCCCGCACAACCAACACCGAGTCTAATTTGAACCTTGTGCAAATAATTCATATCACTCATCTTCCTGCACTCCTGCACTTCACAACTCCGTACTTTCAATATTTCCATAGCATGGATTCTGACCAGTGATGTAGTTTGCATGATAATTGATTGATTTATGAGAATTTCATTTTCTAAGTTTTTGCGACTAATTCTCAATACTTAGTTGAATTTATTTTAAGTAACAATGTTTATTATAAAAAAATAAGTATATAAAGTCAACAAAATTATTTTATCATATGTTTAACTTAAAAATATATACCAATTTCTTTGATGTTGGCATTGAATGTCACCCTAGCAACATGTAAAAGTTGATAATCAACAAAAAATAACTTAAAATATATTGTTAAACATATATATCTTCTATGCAGATTTATCTTCAGCACAGGCATATCGTCCACACAAATATATCATTCTGATGTCTACATAGGCATATGCCCCGCACAACCAACACCTAGTCTAAATTGAACCCCTGTGTAAATAATTCCTATCACTGATCCTCCCACACTTCAAAACTCCCTACTTCCAGTAGTTCCATAGAAAAGATTATGACTAGTGATGTGATTTGCATAATAACTCGATAATTTATGACAATTTCATTTTCTAAGTTTCCACCACTAATTCTTGATACTTAGTTGAATTTATTTTAAGTAACAATGTTTATTATAAAAAAATACGTATATAAAGTGAAAATAATTCATTTATGCATATTTCTAACTTAAAAAATATGTCATTTTCCTTGTTGTTGGCATTGAATGTGTTTATTATGGTTGGTTTTCATTGATGTCAACACTTGAAGAATGTTTGCTAGCAAATTTCGATAGCACAAAGGTTTGGGTAATGGACCGAAGGTTGTTTCATGTATAATGGTATAATTTGTAATATATTTGAAGGTAATACTATTCTATATGTATATTACATGTCATTCCATTTCTGGTGGTATGTGGAACGTCACATAACTCCTCACGGTTAAAGAGTTATGGCCATGAGAAGTTGGAGAGCCTAGGTTTGGGTAATGGCCCCAAGTTTGTTTGATGGATAACGGTATGATTTTTGATATATTTGTAGGTAATACTATTCTCTATGGATAGTATATTTCATTCCATTTCTGGTTCTATGTGGAACATCACATAAATCCTCACGGTTTCAGAGTTATGGCCTTATGAAGTTGGAGGACCCTGATATGTCATCTAGAAGCCCAAAAAGGTCAAAGTAGTCAAAGTGCTTTAAGATATTTTAGAAGGTAAATAATAAAGTGAATTGATGAGTGTATTATAATTCAAAGTGAATACAAAATAAATTATTTAAATAATAAATTTAATGGAGAAATTAGAAGTGGGTTAACCCTAAAATAAGGAAAGTGGGCAAAGTGACCTAGAAGATGCTTCTAAGGAAGCTAGTTGGAGAGTATAAATAAGAGGGAAGGCTCTCTCATTTTAAAATCAAACTTGAGAATATCTAATATCTATAGGTGACTGAGGTAACCAAACAATATATAAGCCAAATTTCAGAGGGAAGGTGCAGAAAAGAAGGTCGAAATTCAAGGGAGGATAAATTCTTTTGATGATGCTTTCTAAGGTATATTATTTACAGGTCATCTCCCCATTTTCGCAATAATCTTTTTTCTAGAATGATTCAGACCGTGAAATTGTTAGGCCATTGAGGAAACATATCCAAGTATCTGTGGTAAACATTTCATCTTGTGGGTCATTGTATTTTTGTATTTACACTCCGTGGAAAATAGGGTTTGTGGTTAGTCCTGAAACTAGTCTAAAACATGTGTTTTGGGGAAAAACATCATAAATTCTTCATAACAAATCCAAATTCATTAATACCAAATGTGTTGGTTATATTACAGTCTTTAGTATTCTTTGTAACATTTTCATATCGATTCAACAAATATTCCATGTGGGGCACACTCTACAACGTCTATCTCTAGAATAAGCCAGAATTCAACAAGGTATGCCATTTTTGCTATAAAAAAATTTGACACCTGGAGGAATTGCATAAAAAAATTTGAAGAACATTGTGTATTATTTTCAGATCTTTATTCATTACAGGTACATAGTTATGATTATTTCAAGTTAGGTTTTTTGACTAATCCCAAACTAGTCATATGAGACTAAAGAAAAGTTTGATGAAAATGATAGTCTCTTGTTGTGAAAGTTAAGGAAGGTTTTCAGGTATGTGATCATATACACCAATTCATTTACATATTTACAAATCATATTTTGATCATGAAATTGATGAGGGATTTTGGTTAAGGTACATGTTGGATACATGGTTGAGACAAGTAGTTGATGGGTTGGCACATACATAAGGTGTATAGTTGATGATTTTGGTACATATTGATGAGTATTTGACACATGATTGGTACATACTTGGTACATGGTTGGATGCAATTTTTTATGGTATAGGTTGATTACAAGTTGTTTGGTACATGTTGGTGCATGATTGATGCACTTGTTTATGGTACAGGTTGATTACAATTTGAGGTACAGGTTGATGCATGGTTCATGTTTATTGGTACAGGTTTATAGCGGTATATCTCATAGTGATAGTGTCCCATTGGTTCCATGATTCTACTTCTACTTCAGGGCGGTTGGACAAGGAAAGGACAGGTGGTTGTAGCCACCTTCCGTTTGTAGCTGAAGAATATAGGTGTAACATCCCGCTCTGATGCACTTACCAACTTATTATTTGAGGACACTTGCTCGCAAGTGATCTGGATTTATATGATGATAAAACTTTTCTTTCATTATGATGCTTTGAGTTATATGACAGGATGTTTTTACTACCTTGGT
>ML777125.1:10193-58921 GCA_009831015.1 Picea engelmannii
TGAAACATAAAATAAAAAAATAAATAAAATATATTTAAATCTCTTTACCTAAAATTAAAATTGAATCAAAGTAAAAAGTGACTCACCTCATTTCAGATGTCCAAATGCTCAACCCTTTGAAGAAGCCAAAAAATAATTTCTGAGAAGTCCAGAGAAACTACAGAGATTATTTTGGGTAAAAAAGGTAAAAACTACAAATATTATTCTCGTTCAAAACCCTAGATATATAATCTTAGAAATAAAATATCTCCTAAAAAATAAATAAACAAATAAGTATTATTCTTATTCAAAACCCTAGATATATAATCTTAGAAATTAAAATATTATTTGCGTTGAAACCCTAGATATATAATCTTAATTTCAAAACCGTAGAGATCTACTATGCACGTTCCAAACCGTGGAGAAATATTACTTTCAAAACCACAGAGAAGTAGTATTCCCGTTCAAAACCGCGGAGAAATATTATTTCCATTCAGACCGCAAAGAAAGTAATAAAACTTACGCATTTGATTCAATATAATGATTAAACATCCTAAAAATAAGAAACAAAACTTTCCCAACATACCACTTGATCTTTACGAGAAGTTTATAAGATTGCTGTCCACTAAACTAAGATTTATACTTTTAAGGAGTAAAGTGTAAAACAAGGAAATTAACTACCTAAAACACTTGTTGCACCAAACTATCACTATTTTTGAAAAGAAGTTTTTATCCCTTAATAATGGATACCTCTATCGTAACAATGACATATACAAAAACTTAGTCAGTCTTGTTATATATTATTTTTGTCTTAATTAAGATTTTGTTAGATCTAGTTTAATTTCAATATCATTTAATACATTCGCAGTTAATGTATGATTGTGAATATGGTTATAAAGGTCCATAATTATTGGTTATTAAAACATTTAGGTAATAAAAACTAATTAATGAATTGAACTTTTATTTTAACTCCTTAAAATTTTAGTATTGACAGTAGCGATCAATATAAATCTATGGATAGAATTAATTTCATTTTCGATAGCACCAACACCTTAACCCTAATCGAAAAGTACCTCGAGGGGAATTTTGCAATTGAAAATCAACTTGAATATTAATGAATAGGCATCAACCAACCTCATGTGAGTGAGTTTTTTTTTTTTTAAACGCCCATTGCTCTATAGTAAAATAAACTCAAGTAATTTTCTCTCCAAGTATTGGTATGGTAAGGGTTCATAGGAGAAATTCGAATGACCTAAAGATCTTGTTCTATCCATGTCCCAGTCTCTGGAAGTTTCTGTGTGTATGAAAATACCTAGTCTTCTACCTGGCGAAAATCACCATCAACGCACATGTAATTAAACTTGTCAATGACTAACAAGGATCTAGTGTAATGTCGTCAAGATGACATGGTCACGAAACAAGGCGACAATGCAGGGTCATCGGCTAGTGGCTCACTATATTTTGGATAGGCCTCTTGTAGTCGTTACCTGTAATCCTCCACTTACATTGACCCGCTCGAATGTTAATGCAGACGATAATCCTGTCAATCACCCATCCTTCAACAATTTACTCAAAACAACCCAAACGGTAAGGACATAACTGATGAAACACCGATATTATTGAGAACACATAACACACAACACCGATATTATTGAGAACACATATCATCATCCACCTTATGATTTTAATCAAATGTTAAACTAATTTTATGATCAACAAATAAAAGGGGGAATCGGGTAAAACGTCAAGCTCAAAATATGAAATCACTGAGGAAAAATAGGAACTCCCTGAGCATTAAAACACTGAGCTCTAAGATAAAATCATTGGAAAACTGGGAAATGTTTTAGCATTAAAGTGCTGAGCCCCGAGATAAAATTGCTGGGAAAATATGTGAAATCTCTGAGCATAAAACACATATCTCTGAAGACCAAATAGCCTGGAAAAATATGAAATCTCTAAGAATTAAACACTGATATCTTAAGACAAAATCATTGGGATGAAATATGAAAACTCTAAGCATTAAAACGCAAATCTCTTAAGACAAAATTGCCTAGAAAAATATGAAATATCTAAGCATTAAAACATAGATCTCTTAAGACAAAATCGTTTGGATAAAATATGAAAACTCTAAGCATTACAACGCAGATCTATTAAGACAAATTGATGGGATAAAAATATGAAACTCTAAGCATTAAAACACAGATTTCTTAAGACAAAATCGCCTGGAAAAATATGAAATCTCTAAGCATTAAAACACAGATCTCTTAATACAAAATCGTTGAGATAAAATATGAAAACTCTAAGAATTAAAATGCAGATCTCTTAAGACAAATCGTTGGGATCAAAATATGAAATATCTAAGCATTAAAACACAAATCTCTTAAGACAAAATCATTGTGATAAAAATATGAAAACTCTAAGCATTAAAACTCTAAATACAATAGAAATGTAACACCGAATTTCACAAAATTTTCGTCGAGATTAAATGCGAAATAAAATAGAAAATTTAACGCAAGAGAAGTACCTTTATCGAAGGTGCAAAATCCGAAGTGGTTGTCTCGTTCTTGCGCTTTGTCCATCTCCTGCTTTCCAACCACTAAAACCTCACCGGTACCTCCCAACCAACGCTAGGGGTACTCTTCTTCCCCCTGAGCCCACTGAGCCTCAAAGGGGCCACACACAAAATACCATAGAATGCTAGCTCCCAAATCACCTCGCATGGTCGAGCTTCTACTCGTTATCCGAGCTGGGTATCCCAACTCCCATAAGAGAATTTCAGTCAAGATAAATTCTAGCAGCGTAACCTTACGCAAACCATACATGATCCATACTCCTCCTTCACCATCCTTTTTATAGAGTTTTATTAGTGATTAGTTTCCCAAACCCTCAATAGATTCTTTTTATTAAATTTAATTAAGATAAACCTCCCTCGTACACATGTCACCTGATCTCTTAGTTGCACCAGAAAATCAATTTATTAATTAATTAAATTTTCCTATTTCCCTCACCCACCTAAAAGTGTTCCTAAAAACGCTCCTCAATGTCCCTTTATTCCTTTACAATTCTTAAATGACTTACGCCTTTCCTAAATCCTAGTTGAGTTCACAATTAGAAGGTTCTAAAGACTAGATTCCCTACTATGTTAGGCATTCCCATTTTTCTTTAAGTTTCCACTTTTCTATCTAAATTCAGAATGAGCAGGTTTAGACATAAGCAACTATTTACCCTTTTAATAATTTAATCCTTCATTAAAATTTTACTTGAATTATTAAAGTTTGAATTTCCCTTACTTGAATGTTCTACTTAGACCTAGGTTTTAAATTCACTAGGCTTGGAGACAGTTTTTTTAAGGGAAAAATTTTGTTATTAAACTTTACTCATATCCCCATTCATTTTAAGGCTAACTAGGTCCTAAGGAGGCATAGTTTACTAGGAACTAGGTTTATTAACTTACCATAATTAAAATCACAATGTGCCCTTCAAAACACACTATGTGCTCCAAGGGTTCCACTCGCTTGGATTCTGTTTATATTTTTGTAACGTGCCCTTCAACGTGCCCTTCAAGATGCACTACGTTCTCCAAGGGTGCCACTCACCTTTTGACTAAATTTGGTAGACGTCAAACCCATGGATTCCTTAGAGGTGATCTTGTGGGAGACTAAGGGCCTCTAAGAAATAAGGACCCTTGCTTATTGCGCACCCCTTAGAATCATCGTGAGCGACTGTCACAGTCTTCCCTCACAACATCATGGATATCTTGAGCTAGGTAATCGTTAACCTACAGTTTGAGCCACAATGAGAGTTCTAGTAGGCTTTGGCAAGGCTATTGCCACACCTCTCCCTCAATTTCAGTGGTTGTCATGCGTAGCCCCTTTAATATGAATGTGAGTCTGGTTGGAAAGCTATCGTCAACCTGCATCCATCAATGAAACATGTCAGCTATAACAATCAACATCATAATATCTAGTCAGATGTCATATCTATAATATCAAAAAAATTCAAACCATAACAGTCCACTCCCTGACTCGATCCGGAGTCCAAGGAGATCCATTGATGCCATCGACATCCTCTAACGTCCAGAGTCCTGCACACTCAGGAGAACCCAGTCAATAGAACATGTTTAAGTAAATATAGAAAAAATAACATATCATCAGATCCAAAACATCTCATAATTATAATCAAAACAACCAATCGTATAATGAACTAGATCACTTGCAAGCATGTGTCCTCAAAGAATAAGTCTGCTCAGTGCGTGCAAGAGAGGGATGTTACATACACCCCCTCTTGTTTTAAACTTCATCCTGAATTTTCACAGTATGTAAGTTCTGAAATAAAGTGTATCAAAATATCATATGTCTAGCTATAAAAAAAAAATGGAAATTGTTGATGCATATCATATGTGTCCTCCCAGGTTGTCGAGTGCAGACTATAGTTGTCCCACTGGACCTTGACTTGATCTACTATTATAGATTGTAGTTGTCGAATGTGATGGTACAAGATGTGTATTGGCGCCATCGTGAGTGCACCCTTGTTTGATACCTGCAATGAATTGATGTCAATAACATGTGTAAGATAACTAACATAATTTCTCAAAATAGATATGTGAAAAACTTCATGCATACACCTCAAAAAATCAGGGAAGGCTAGTCGATAGGCACAAGACCCGTTATTTTCCACAATATCGAAGGGTCCGACAAACCTAGGAGAGAGTTTAGCACCCTTTCCAAACTTAATCGAACTCTTATGCGGTTTCACTCACAAGCATAATTGATCACCAACTTCATAACTACAGTCAACACAATGTGCATCGACATAAATCTTATGCCAATCCTGCGCTTCCTTGAACATTTGTATTTTTTTTTCATTTGATCTTCCATATCTTGGATTGCTTCCGGTCCAATGAGGACCGTATCCTCAAGATGATCCCTAGTCAAAGGCGTTTGACACAGTCTCCCATAAATAAACTTGAAAGACGCCATCTTAATGGTGCTTTAATAACTGTTGTTATATGAAAGTTCTAACAGTGACAAGAATTCTTCCCAACACTTTTTTTGTTCCATCACGTACATACACAACATATCATCCAAGATTTGGTTTGTTCGCTAGGTCTTCTCATCTGTCTCCGGGTGATATGCGGTACTAAATTTAAGTTGGGTTCCCAAGGCCTCTTGGGAACTAGTCCTAAATCATCCTGTAAACATAGATCCTTGATCGGATATAATCCTCTTAGGCACATTATGCTCATTATCTCACTGATGAAAAATATAGCTATGTCAGGTGCCTTGTTGAGTCCCTATTTTGACATAGATAATGTTGTATCTCATCCTATATCTAAGCCTTTTTTCCTCTGTTATAAACCTATACTGGACTATTCCCTCCCAAAACACATGCCTAATAGCTATGTCATGTCCACAAGAGGTAATTGATTATTTAAAGCATGTTTGTTTAACTTTCTTAAATTAATTCGATCGAAAATGTATTATTTTGTATAGTCCTAATGGTTTGATTTATGAGTAGTCTATCTGACACTACCAGACACCATGCAATCTGGTACCAAATCCATTCTGGTACCCAAGATAGTTTTGATTAGGTACCAACTCTATTTCGGTACCAAGACATGCACTATTCTGGTACTACCTGCTCTGTTCTATTCCGGTACTAGATTCACGATTGTGTGCAATCTGGTACCAGAACCTTTGTTTCTAGAATGCGCTAGTTGAACTAGAATGATGGTGAATATGTCGAGGAGACAGTTGGATAGAAGCGCCCAAATCAATTTTCCAGTTGCAAAGAGACTCCATCACTCATGCACTTCGTGTCATGAGGATGGAGTCGATTCCTAAAAATTCGATGTAAATCTTAATTGAGAAATCTCTCAAACTGTTTAATGCTTATCTATATATATTACTAGTATCAACTTACCTTATATAGGGAATGATGTATAGATGATAGCTAGGTGATAATATCAAATGTAAAAGAATTCACTGTTAGAACCAGATGATACTTATCATTGCCATGTGTGAAGTAAAAGATTGTTGATCCAATTTACCAGTTGAATTAATACAGAAGATCTTTTATGTCAATTCTTGGATGTGAGTGAAGATATTTAGTCTGTTACTTTCTTAAGAGGTTCCTTGTTGGTTCGACAAGGGCCCACCATCCCAACCAAGGTAAACCTCCTTGTAGACGTTCTCTGTGTTTGTGTGGATATTTTACAGGAGTGTGTGTGTGATTGGTCTTTACTTCATTTTTAGGATTGAGAATCGAGTTAATCATTTTGATTTGGTGTGAATAAGAAAGTGTTAGATCGAATAAAAATTTCATTCTCATATGTTGAAGGTATCTATTTCATGTTTTGAAGTGTGGAACTGATATTTTTTGTTTATGATTGTAGTGGATCTAGTATCTCAAGGGACCAGATGACTTTATATTTCATCTTCATGCTTTGTAATAAAGTCTTTCAGTTATACTGAACACCCTTGTGCTGGTTGGATTGAATTCCATGAGATTGAAGTTGGTTTTGGCTTTGACAATGGTTGGAATTGATTGTTTTAAATTGCTATAGGAGACAAGATTCTTAAAGTTCATCTTTTCAATTCAAGAGCCTGGAATGAACAGACTTGTTTCTCTAGGACAACATCTCTTTGATTGATTGTATGCTTAAGTTTTATTATTAGTTTTCTCTTCTAGGTTCAGATATATTTTTAAGTATTTAGAAATCTTAGAAAAAAGGTTTTTATGTTATTAATTATTTCCTATATGCAATAGACTTAGGTAGGTTACTTGTTCTCGACACACATAGTGTAACGAATCTTTCGATTACGAATCCTCGATTGACATTTAAATGAGTGTGAGATATATATATTGAACATATTTACGCACCAACATTTTGGCTCCACTGTCGGGGAGTTGTAAACGGTAACAGGTAGCATTTTTATTTTTCGATTGGTTTTTTGAAGTATTGGATTGGATTTGAGGATAATCTGAGGGAAGAGAGAAGATGGTAAGACAAAAGGTAAGAACCTACGCATCCACTTTGGTGTGGTTTCTCCAAAGTCAGGTTGTCCTCCTACCTTTAATTAGGAATCTGTGTTTTGCATTCATTTCATTTTTTTATGAGTAGGTACAGGGATAATAAAGGTAGATTTATTTCTCCTAAAACCTTAGAAAAATTAGAAAAGAAAACAAAAAAGAAACCCCCCCCCCTATACTAATTCATCAAAAATTCGTGCAGGAAAAAATATTAGAGGGGAGAGCTCAAAGGCAACAATTGCAACAACAACAAAAGGCACTAGATCGGAAGCCACTGTTTAGATTAAATACAAAAGAAAACAAGAAAGGAAGGAAGCACTAGCGACCCCATCCAGAGGAGAAACTAGAAAAGAAGCAGAGGTAGTAATAGAAGAGGTTGCATCTTCTGTTGGAAGGCCACACAAAACCTTGGAATAACTAGAGATACCAGGTAACCCAGTGGTGGAACCATCACTCAGAGGAGAAAATTCACCACCTCCCTACAGATTGCTTGAAGACATGGCAGAAGAAGAGGGAAACATAGCCAATGAAACAGAGACATTCGGATTCCCCATACTGGATATCACTAAAGACGTTGCTATGAAGAAAATTTCATTATCTTCACTTCCTCATTTCCGAGGTATGTCGAAAGAATACCCTGACTCATTTTTATTTGAATTTGACATATTGTGTAGGAGTTATAACTACATAGATAATGCTAAAAAATTAAAACTTTTCCCAGCTACACTAAAATATTCGGCACTACGGTGATTCATGAGCTGAGGGGAACACACAATTTTGTCTTGGGATGGTATGAAGGAGATATTCCTCTAGAAATACCAAGATTACTGCATACCTAGGGATGCTAGGAATGATATATTCAAAATGAAACAATCTGAAAAAGAAAGCTTAGAAGACTACCTAGAGAGGTTCTTATACAATTACCAAAAGACTAAGCAGTTTCCCTTAGATACAACTACAGTTAGGACTGTCTTTCTAAAAGGTGTGAGGGATGATTGCATTGAAGTGTTAAACCTCATGAGTTCTGGGGATGTATACCAAAAACCATTTGCAGACATAGCAGAGTATTGCAAAAGATACTCTCGTAGTCAAGCTAAAACGGGGAAAAGTATAAGGGACCCTATCAACAGAATGGATAAACCCACATCCGGAGGTGTCACGAGGATTGAACTAGGAAATCTATTGGAAAAATTTAAAACAAATATCCTAAACACCATCAGTTCCCAACTAGATAGCATGAAAATTAAAAGAAAACAAGAGGAAGAAAACATTGCGTTAGCAATTTTTTGTCATCAGTGTAGGAGGAAACACCCTAAAAATGAATTCCCCCTTAATGTTATTGAAATTTGTGGTCTCTATACAGAGGACTATCCTACTAACGAATTCCCATCTCTCCCCGAACTCAAGGCCATGTTCAAGGGAGGAGGAGAACCTGAGACATCCTACCCCCCTAGGAGACCATGGAGACAACAAAACCCCATCATGTTTGCTAACCCAATGAAACAATACCCCAAAAATAAATGGGTACCCACCATGTCTTATCCTCAGTGGTCAACATAAAACCAACCTTGGCAACAGGGGTGGAGAGGACCTGTATATGGGAATGTCCCCTTCCAACCAACAAATTTTCCCACCTATCCACAATATCCTTTGAATATTTCACAATTTCTCCCAAGATTTAACCCCCGTACTCTTCTTCCACCCCCACAACAACAACTTGCACTACCCATGAATCCAAATATGTAGCAACCAATGTAAGCTACACCCATCCAAAACCCTCCTCGACCTACCCCCATTCTTGCACAACCTATCCCTAACCCAAATAACAGACTGACACAACCTACACAAAACATTGAAGTACAAACCTTTCCTACATATGTAATAACACCAGCTCCATTTAATTCAATTGAATTAAGATCGGGAAGGATTGTAAAAAAAACAAATCCCACTATGGTCATCCAAGAAGAACAAGTGCATGATCACACAAACCAAGATGAACAAATAGATGTCCAAATAGTTCAAAGAGAAGAACAGATGAATAATCCATTGAACGAAGAAAGAAACACTCCAGTAGCTCAAGAAATTCCTTTTCCCAACTTCCTTGCAGCAGAAACACCCCATAAAATGAATCCCCCATACCCAGAAAGGTTGCTCGTAAAGAAAACTGAGGAACTTCTAGAACATAATCCATAGACTTAACTCTGGAACATATGTGTAAAGATCCCACTACTACAGGCCATAAGAGACATATCGATCTATGCTAAAATTGTAAGGGACCTTTGTATTAAAAATCCAAGGAGAAAGAGGAAGGAACCTCCTATCGTACGGGTGCTAGGGCAGTTATCTGAATTTCTAACAAAAATGCCTTCCAAGTATAGTGATCCAGGAAACCCAGTGGTAACCATAGAAATAAATGGTGTTGCCTTACCTAACACATTGATTTATTTAGGGGAAACAATAAATGTGATGTCAATAAACACTATGAAAACACTGCAACTAGATCACTTAAGACCTACACAAAATTTGCTAGAACTTGCATATAAATCAGTCATCACCCCAGCAGGAAGTTTAGATGATATAACAATGACATTGGCCTCTTGGGAATACCCTATGGATTTCTTGGTAATCCATCCCAAATCCCCCAAACCAAGACACATAGTAGTAATCAACCAACCTTGGCTAGCCACTGTTGATGCATTCATCAGTTTTCAATCTGGAGAAATGACAATTTCCAATGGCACTCAAAGTCAGAAACTTATCCTTTTTCCCCTCGCCCAACCATCCACTGAAGTTCCTCTCTAGTTGGAGAATCCCTATGGGGAGGAGTACTGTACTCAGCCCTTGTTGACACTTGAACAAGTAAAAGGAGTACAAGAGCACTCTTAAGAAAAAATCCTAAGTCTATTCTTGGTTTCTTCGACATGCATTGATTATTCCCATCTTTCACTAACTACACACAAATCTTTAGCCCCAGATTTCAAGAAATTTGGTACCCGTCCACTTTTACAATAGCCACTCTTTCACAAGTAGAGGAAGGGAAGGAATCAGTTGTCCAAGATGTTGAAATCAGTCCTGGAAAGACCTTATATATCAACGCTAGCGTAGAAACAGATCAACAACAAAAGTTGATACAAATGATTCAAGGGAAATATGATGTGTTTGCATGGGATTACTCTGACATGAAAGGAATCTACCCAGATACATGTATGCATCATATTTACACTAACAATCAGATCAGACCTATTAGGCAGCCTCAAAGAAGAATGAACCCAGCTTTGAAAGATATAGTAAAGGAAGAACTCCAAAAACTCCTACAAGCTAATTTCATTTACCCTATATTAGATAGAAAATGGGTCTCCCCATTAGTTATTGTACCAAATAAAAATGAGAAATAGAGGCTTTGTGTGGAATTTCGAGAATTAAAAAATGCCACCTATAGGGACTACTTCCCTTTACCTTTCATATATCAGGTCTTAGACACTTTATCTGGGAAGAGGTATTTTTCTTTCCTGGATGGGTTTAGTGGTTACAACCAAATATAAATTTCACCAGAAGACTAGGACAAGACCACATTCACCTGTCCTTGGGGAACCTATGCCTATAGGGTTCTCCCCTTTGGGTTATGTAATGTCCCTGCTACCTTTCAGAGGGTTGTCTTGGCTATTTTCTCTGATTTGACCAATGATTGTGTGGAAGTCTACATGGATGATTTCATGGTATATGGGGATGATTTCCAATAGGCATTGGATAATTTGAAGAAGGTACTAACCAGATGTAAAGAGACCAACCTCTCACTCAGTCACGAAAAATCGAGAACACTGCTTACCGAAGGAATTGTTCTAGGTCACCACATCTCTGGTATAGGAATAAGAGTGGACCCTGCCAAAATCGACATTATTTCCCAAATTAAGATCCCTAGATCACAAAAGGAAATCAGAAGTTTCCTAGGGCATGCGGGCTACTATAGGAGGTTTATTCAAAATTTTACAAACCTAGTTTCCCCCCTTTTCAAATTACCAGCGAAAGATGCGGAATTTTGTTGGGATGAGCAATGCAAAATCTCCTTTGAAATCTTAAAAACAAAACTTTCAAGTGCCCCTTCTTTGAGAAGTCCAAACTGGTCCCTTCCTTTCCATATATGCACAGACGCCTCAGATACCGCTTTAGGAGGTGTATTAGGACAAAGGGAAGGGCAGATTCCTTATGTTATATACTTTGTTAGTAAGAACCTCTCACATGTTGAAGCAAACTATACTGTCACATAAAAATATTTTTTATCAGTAGTACATGCCATCAACAAGTTTAGACATTATATAATGGGATATGAAGTTTTTGTGCACACTGACCACTCAACTATCAGATTTCTAATGAATAAACCTATTACAAATGCTAGGGTAACTAGATGGTTGTTGTTACTATAAGAATTCAATATCACTATCATAGATAGGCCTGGAAGAGATAACTTGGTTGTTGATTTCTTGTCTAGTCTTATTCATACAGGTGACAGTACTCCAGTAGATGATGATTTTCCCGATGAGAATTTATTTTCCATTTCTACTTTCACCCCTTGGTATGCAGATGTAGCCAACTATTTGTTAACCGGCAAGCCGCCTCAAGGTATGACATCCAGATAAAAATAGAGAGTTATTCAGCTAAGTGCCAATTATATGTGGCATGAGGATACCCTATATCGAACGAGACCTGATTTGGTAATCAGAAGATGTGTCTGGGAAGATGAAATGCAGGATATCTTCAGAGCTTTCCATGATGGCCCATGTGGAGGCCACTTTGCTGACAAAAGGATAGACTACAAAATCCTACAGTCTGGCTATTATTGACCAACCATCTTCAAAGATGCAAAGAAATACGTGGCCAGCTGCGATGATTGCCAAAGAATGGGAAAACCTACAGAAGTTGACGAAATGCCACTCCAAGCCCAAGTAGTAATCAAACCCTTTGAAAAATGGGCCTTAGATTTTGTAGGACCTATCAATCCCATGTCCCGCAGGAAAAAGTACATATTAGTTTGTACAGACTATGTAACAAAATGGGTAGAAGCCAAGGCTATGTATTTAGCCAATGAACAATCTATTGTAGACTTTCTCTTTGAGGAAATTTTCACTCATTTCGAGGTACCTCGGGAAATAGTCACTGACTAAGGGACACAATTCACCTCAAATTTGGTCAAGGCTCTTACCGAATAATACAATATCAAACACAGAAAGTTGTTTCCCTATCACCCCCAAGCCAATGGCCAAGTGCAATCGACCAACAAAGTGATAGAGGCCATCCTCACTAAGACTGTTCAACTGCATCACAAATACTGGGTTGATAGGTTGCATGAGGCCTTGTGGGCCTACAGGACAGCCTGGAGAAATACAACAGGTCATACACCTTATGAGTTGGTGTATGGAAAGCAGGTACTACTTCCCATAGAGTTTCAGGTAAAGACCTTCAGAACTTCCATGAAATTAGGAATGGACCTGAACGAAGCTAAAAAATAGAGGCTATTACAATTGAATGAGATTGATGAGATAAGACATTATGCTCTACAAAGAACCACCCTGATACAAGAGAAAAGGACCAAATGGAATGACAAGTACATTAAAAAGAAGTCCTTCCAGCCAGGTGATTGGGCCCTCCTATATGATAGCAGATTCAAAATTTTTAAAGGTAAACTATCTACCAAATGGATGGGGACCTATGAGGTTGATACATTCTATGACAATGGTGCAGTAAGGGTAAATACCATTAATGAAAATCAGACTTCCCTTGTTGTAAATGGGCATCGACTGAAGGTTTATCACAAAACTGTATCAAGGGAGGATTTTGTCAAAAATGTTCTTCAAACTTACGAAATGCAACTGGTAAGCAAGAGGTTTTCTCCTCCTACTAACCTACCATAGTAAGTTCAAATTGTATAAATCCATTTTCTGTACATAGGTGTGTCATGAGATGAAGTTTTTCTTTATTTTTTTGGTGTAACTAACAAAGGCAAAAGATTTTATTTTTTTTTGGTGGTGTTACCATGTAGATAAACAAATAAGGAGGACAGCTATGAGAGAGAGTATTCTTTAAGTTTTTCAGACTCTTTAAAATTGAAAATACCAGTGAGAAGGAACTGGCCCGGGCTCGATAAAAATCCGTGGGACAGTATAGAGAGTCTTCTTTAAGTTTTTCAGACTCTTTAAAATTGAAAATACCAGCGAGCAGGAACTGGCCCAGGCTCGATAAAAATCCACGGGATAGTATAGAGATTTTCCTTTAAGTTTTTCAAACTCTGTAAAATTGAAAATACCGGCAAGCATTAACTAATCTGGGCTCGATAAAAATACACAGAAAAGTAGTAGTTAGGATTATTATTGTTATTGTAATAAAAGAGGAAATGCCAACAAAAGCATGGTCACCTTGATTATAGAAGAAAAGGAGTTATGTCATCTCGGTCACTGTTCATTACAGAATACCCTTATGTTACAAATATTTCTTGCATCATTCCTCTATAGACTTTGGAAACTACATGGTTTTCCAGTCGAATTTGATCACATAACACCAGTTATTCCTACAAATCACTGTCACTAGAATCGGTGTCAAGATTTTTAAGCAGCAGAAAAATGTTCATTCGTGTGCTTATCTCGCACTAATGATCACCTATATGTTCATCTGGTACCAAGGGCCACCCAAGTACCAAATCATCTCGTTGTGCCTATCTAGTACCAGATACTATCCAGTATAAAAGAAGGGACCTTGCATTATTCCAGTACTAATTACAAATTTTAGAAACAGGTGATCTGACACTCAGGTAATTTGGTACTTAGGTGATCCCGTACCAACTTCCAATTCTACACATAGGTGATCCTATGCTTATATGATTCGGTATTGGTAAGAATATGACAGGTAACTTTCATCATGTTTCCAAGTCATTGTCCAATTATTAGTGCTAGGACATACAGATTCGACACTTTTGTTTCATGTTATTTAAAGGAATTAGACTAAATATGCATTTAGAACATATAATTTCTCTTGGATTATGACATACCCCTATTTTGTCACAAATCTCTGTAAAAATCTTAGACCACACTTTTGTAAAGAGGAAGTGTCCTATGAAATATCAAGATTTCAAGGTCATGATGTCTTTTACCGAATCAACTTCATACTCCCTCTATCTATTCGATAAATAAACCCCATAAACTTATGATTTGTCGTCGTACTATATGAAATGACACGAACCACGAATCACAACATATAGAGTAATGATCTCATCCGATTTCATATACATGAATCCTGATCATAACGACCACATCCTTCTGGGAATATCGTCTGACACCAAGCTTCCCACGAATCCGTAAACCGTTAGTAGATCTGACCTACCTCACCATATCATCATGAGTATCAATGTGACCATTTTAATCTACACTTCCATTCATAAACTCTCTTCTAGATGGCTCTGCCATACAGATGAGTGTTATTTACCATTTTTGTCACACCTCTACAGTCATCCTATGCCTTTGTATCCCTATCATATTTTTCCCATCTGGTACTCAACCCTCGACCCTTTGTTCATGCTTTATCCACCCAAGAGAATTTTTTAAGCTAGCATGGGGGTCAACAGGCATGAGCCCATATTTCAAATATACAGAGAAACAACAAAATATCAGGCTTGTAAGAAAAAATATGAACAGGTAGGGTGGGTGTCATTCTTGGAGAAATTTAAAGGTCATCACGATGGAATTTCTTTTGTCTTTGCGCAGACATATGATGGAGAAAATGTGCAGATTAGAGACGTGAAGTTAACAATTACAGAAGCCACTATAGCAGAAGCTACGGGTCTCCTGATGGATGGAGAAAGATACTTTAAGAGAGTGATCGTTGACAAAAAGCTCTGTCAAAAATTCCTCAAGCCAGAACATCATAACCCCGATTGGACCAAAGGCATCCCTCGAAGCTACATTAAGGAGGAATATTGGACGATGCTCATAAGTCTGCAAAAATTCCTCACCTGTGAGGGAAGTTATGTCGTGACCTTCATTTATCATTTAAATCTTTTATCACATTTCGAGGGGGGACCACATATTAATTTTCCCCACTTTTTATGGATGAGTTTAAAGAAAATGGAAAGAGGGGTGACATCAGTTTCCAAGTAACCTGAGACTAGCCTTCATCATCACAGTTTAATCAAACTTTTGGTTTCTCATGCTTTAAAAACACAAGGGGGTAGTTGGAAGCAGTTACTCCAACATATTTTCACTCAAGAAAAATCCAAATCGGTCGAGACATAGGAGGCAGGGACACACAATGAAGGCTCAAGCAGAAAGGCAAAGAAAGACAGAAAAATGACATCATGAGGTGAAGAAAACACAGTTATTCCCAGCTCGTCTCAGCCCATAGAGAAATCAATGACAAAAAAGTCTGTCGTAGGGGAACCTTCTCTATAGAGAAATAATACAACCACTCAATTCTAGAGAGTAAGTCCTACCTTGGCTCAAAAGAGTAAAAGATGAAAATAAGACTCAGAACCAAGTGGTCAATCAGACATCGTTCCTGAAATAATTTTGGAAATGTCATCAGAACCAGCCATCCAAATAGAAAATACCTCTGAATTCCATTTACAAAATAAGAAAATATCTACACAAGCTAAAGAATCTAGCTCGGTCTTGCGCCCTAAAGACCAACGATCACAGAATAAGAAACGAAAGAAGGAGGATATTTTATTAGAGCCAACTGTAAAACCCCCTCTGAAATCCTCTAAGGAATTGAAAAGTATTTCTAAAGTTATTCGGCCTTCTCGAAATTCAGTTGGTGAAATGAAGGAAACTGCTAGAGTGACAAGAAAAAATGAAAAGAAACTAGAAGGGAAGGAGCCGCAAGTTTCAGATCCTACACCTCAATCTTCCAGAATAGGAAGACGGGTTCTTCGACAGAAGAAAACACTAGAATTTACAACTCAAGGCCCCAAGATAAAATTCAAGTCAACACAGGAGGAACAAGTGTCCATATCTACCCCTGTCAATAAATCTAAGAAAAGGAAATTGTTTGAAGAAAATCCCACCCCTGTCAACAATTCTAAGAAAGCCTCGTTGCCCATACGCAGGACAACCAAAAGTATGGCCAAATAGGATACAACTCCAAACATACCTTCTCCTCAAAGGGAATCCATGGATATTCCAAGTTCTCGAGAAAGAGGGAGTGGTTGGGAAGCTACCACAAGTGAAGAAGAAGGATTGGTAACAATAAGCGATATGGAAGGGCTGGTGACAGAGACTTTGATGGATTTGAGGAAAGAAAAAGAAGCTCGAGAGGTGTTAAGTCAGGAAGCACTCACACTGAGTCCAGGAAAGTCCTTGAGAAGACGAAAAATGATAATAAAAGATCTGAGGAGTCTGAGAAAAGAAAAAGGGGCTCGAAGAATGGTAGCTAAGGAAGTACTCACACCAAGCCCATATAAGTCCCTGAATGAACAAACATTATTAACAGAAATTGAGAGATTGAAGCAAGAAGTTGAAGAATACAAAATACTGGACATGCATATCAAAGCAGAGAATGCAGAATTGAAGGAGCAACATGCAGAGGTCTTTGCCAAATTTAACAAGGTCTTGCGATTGATCCATTACACTAGGGTGATCAAGAAGGATATTAAGAGTGAAGATTTTGGTGTTAACATCCTACAATCCGAGGAATAACACAGGAGGGTCCAACTGTGCAGAAAGTTTTTGGGCATCAATTTTTTATAACATTGCATGAGGACATGCAACGCCTTTAGCATGGGGGAAATGTTGAGTCCCTATTTTGACATAGATAATTCTCTATCTCATCCTATATCCAAGCCTTTTTTCCTCTGTTATAAAACTATACTGGACCATTCCTTCCCAAAACACATGCCTAATAGCTATGTCATGTCCACAAGAGGTAATTGATGATTTAAAGCATGTTTGTTTAACTTTCTTAAATTTATTTGATCGAAAATGTCTTATTTTGTATATTCCTAATGGTTTGATTTATGAGCATTAGTGCCTCCACTACCAGACACTGTGCAATCTAGTACCAAATCCGTTCCGGTACTCAAGACAATTTTGATCCGGTACCAAGACATGCGTTATTCCAGTACTACCTGCTTTGTTCTATTCCGGTACTAGATTCGCAACTGTGTGCAATCCGGTACCAGAACCTCTATTTCCAGAATGCGCCAGTTGGACCAGAATGATGGTGAAGATGTCGAGGAGACAGTTAGATAGAAGCTCCCAAATCGGTTTTCCAGTTGCAAAGAGACTCGATCACTCATGCAATTTGTGTCATGAGGATGGAGTCGATTCCTAAAAATTCAATGTAAATCTTAATTGAGAAATCTCTCAAACTGTTTAATGCTTATCTATAGATATTGGTAGTATCATATTACCTTATATAGGGAATGTTGTATAAATGATAGCTAGGTGATAATATCGAATGTAAAAAAATTCATTGTCAGAACCAGATGATACTTATCATTGCCATGTATGAAGTAAAAGACCGTTCATCCAATTTACAGGTTGAATTAATACATAATATATTTTATGTCAATTCTTGGATGTGAGTGAAGAGATTTAGTCTGTCACTTTCTTAAGAGGTTCCTTGTTGGTTCGGCAAGGGCCCACTGCCCCAACCGAGGTAAACCTCCTTGTAGATGTTTTGTGTGTTTGTGTGGATATTTTACAGCAGTGTGTGTGTGATTGGTCTTTACTTCATTTTCAGGATTGAGCACCGAGTTAATAATTTTGATTTGGTGTGAATAATCAAGTGTTAGATCGAATAGACATTTCATTCTCAGATGTTGAAGGTAGCTATTTCATGATTTGAAGTGTGGAAATGATATTTCTAGTTTATGACTGTAGTGGATCTAGTATCTCAAGGGACCAGAAGACTTTATATTTCATCTTCATGCTCTGTAATAAAGTCTTTCAGTTATACTGAACACCCTTTTGCTGGTTCGATTGAATTCCATGAGATTGAAGTTGGTTTTGGTTTTGAGAATGGTTGGAATTGATTGTTTTAAATTTCTATATGAGACAAGCTTCTTAAAGTTCATCTTTTCAATTCAAGAGCCTGAAATGAACAAACTTGTTTCTCTAGGACACCATCTCTTTGATCGACTGTTTGTTTAAGTTTTATTATCATTTTTCTCTTCTAGGTTCAGAGATATTTTGAAGTACCTAGAAATCTTAGAAACATGGTTTTCATGTTATTCATTATTTCCTATATACAACAGACTTAGGTAGGTTACTTATTCTCGGCACACATAGTGTAACGACTCTTTCGATTACGAATTTTGGATTAACATTTAAATGAGTGTGATATATATATATATATATATTGAACATATTTATGCACCAACATGCCTGATACGTCATACACACAGGGATAAAATGTGTGCTCTTTGTCAGAGTGTTGACTACTACAAAAATCGAGTCATGTCTCCTCTCCATCAGTGGAAACCCAACAATGAAATCCATTGAAATGACATCCCATTTCGATTCTGGAATAACTTGTGGTTGTAGTAATCCTGTTGGATGTGTATGTTCAGCCTTCACCTTTTGACACTCTAGATATCTTTCCACGTAGTTTACTATGTCTTCCTTCATTCCTTTCCATAAGAATAAGGGTTTAAGGTCTGCCTCATATTTTTGACTCCAGTATGAGCCATGTACACTACTCTATGAGCCTTATTTAGGATCAAAATACTCAAATCATCATTGGGAGATGTGTAAATCCGATTATTAAATATCAATAATCCGTCATTTTCCACAGTAAATCCCTCAAATTTTGGTACCATCATGGTGTTTTGTCTGATAAAAATATGGACCTCTTTGTACCAGTCATCATTGTGTTGTAAAGTTATAATTTTTTCACGTAGATTCATCTAAAGAGGCATCACCAAAAATATGCATGGTCTCTGACTCAATGTATCATCCACTCTGTTCACTGTTAATTTTATGTAATTAATCTCGAAATTGTACTCGCTAAGAAATTTTGACCAATGTCGTTGTCGCGCATTCAAGTCATTTTGCGTAAATATGTGTTGCAAACCAAAGTGGTATGTTTTCGTTCAAATTTTCATTCAATAAATTAGTGTCTCCATACTCTCAAGGTATACACAATGGCTAACAACTCCAAATCATGCGTCGCATAGTTCTCCTCATGCCTTCTCAACTTTCTTGATATTTATGTGATCACTCAACTGTCTTGCATCAAGACTCTACCTAATCCTTCCTCGAATGTGTCAATGCTTACCAAGAAATCCTCATCCATGTTAGGGACCTTTAGTATCAGTGTTGTCGTCAACATCTCCTTGAGCCTCCAAAATTCTTTTGTGCATTTCTCGGTCCAAACAAACTTCTTGTTCTTCTTCTGCAATTCCGTAATCAGATTTTATGTCTTTGAAAAAACCTTGACGAATCGTCGATAGTATCCTTCTAAACCCATGAAGATACACACTTCTAGGACATTCCTCAACGCAGGTGTTATCACCAGAATTTCATCTGCAAATGGTTACATGAATCCAACATCTTCAAAACACCCATTAGTTCATTCATGGACCAAAAATGCATTTCCAAAAGGTCCAAACCTATACAACCAATTATAAAATCAGCATGCACTAAGACTACATAGGGAGTGCGTGCACATGCGCCATCCATAAACGCAAGAAAAACCCACATGTGAACGATGCAGAATTGTGGACGCAAAAACTGCTCACCCCTCAGATTGACACATTTATGATATTGGTTGGAATTCCACCCACTTATGGCTTAGCTTCCAAGTCGATTTGACACCCAAATCTCAGTTGAATCTGACTGGGGGGTTCGTCAAAGACTTAAGGGTGCCCTAAAGGGCCCCTTGTTCACACTAAGAACTGGTTGCATAATGCCTCAAATCTATGCTATAAAATGAGGCCATGGGTGCACTATATTTCCAAGGAATTCATTTGTATTGTTATGCTTCTTATATTCTCTTGGAGAATCCTCTTTTCTCATTAAGAGTATACAAGTGCCATTTCATTTAGCCATTCATATCACCTCTTGAGTGAATGTTCTTTGGATTCTCTTCACCATTTCATTACAATTTGTTACTTGTAAGAAGAGATCAATATTTGGGAGTCCAAGAGCCCTCCCTTGGAGGAAGAGGGGACCCATATATCTCCCTTTCTCTTTGGTGTTTTCCCACTAATACAATCCTACCCATTTGTGGCATGAGTGTTTTTTATTTTCTATTTTAATATTAATATGCACTCTAGTTTAGTTTCTTTTATCTTTATTATCTTAGTTCTTTTGTTTATTCCTTATGATTGATGTTTCTAACTCCTTCATTCATTGTTGTCTTGCATAGCTAACCCAACTAGGCTTGTAAGCATCCCTATTTTTCTCATTCATGTCACAAAAGGGGTGCAATATATTGGCGACTCTATTGGGGAAAGGTATCAATTTCCTCCCCCATTTGGATTATTTTAGCTCTTATTTTTGTTTATTTAACTTTTAGGAACCATAACCGGCCCAAGCCTACCTGTAAAAAGACAAATTCAAAGCTGAGCTAAGAGAATTTCATCCAAAATTTTCTTCATGACCGTGTAACAGAAGTGCATGGGTTTTTTGACCCACTAGCATGTCTTCAATGCATGTTCACTCAACCAACTATTATACTCAGCGCATACTATGCACTTGCACCAAAAGGTCATTTTTCAGTTGCACATTGGCGCCACATGCGCCTTTGTTTACTCTGAGACCCACGCATCTTCTCAGAAATTCACACATTGTAAGGGTTTTTGTGATTTTTGGAGATCCCATAGCCTTCTTAAGCTTGATTCCATGCAAATTGTAATATGCACAACACTTAGATTCCCTCTCCACATGAAGGGATAGTCAAAACATAGGCACTTAGGGGGTTAAAATCATTATTTTTCCTCTTTTTTCTTACATTTTACCACATGGATGGCTTTCTTTGATTAAAGTTAAGTTGGAATCATTCTAAATCACATATAAATCTTGCATTGTGATGCAGCCCTCCGTACCCACAAGTCAGAAGTCCATGCACAAAGGATATTTCCTCTTCCACTGGCCCGAAGAGCTCCCGGAAATGGCTCTCCTATTTCCCTTTCGGGAAATCTACACCCACAAATACCTTCATGAAATTTCCCCCTTTATACTTCGGGATATTGGACTTCGCATTTTCATGAATTCGGTGGTCAAGCGCCTTGTCTCTCAATTTCCGAAACCCGAAAACAGTCAACACTTGACCTTTTCTCTCTCTATTTTGGATTTCTCCTTATCGCAATTTCGGGGGTTGCGATATCAAGCAAATCGTCCCCTTGACTCTCGAAACCTGATTTACCGAAACTTCGATGCACTCGCAAGGTTGAATTTTCAATAGCTCTTCATTCCATCAGGATTTCAGACTTCACAATTTCGTGAATCTTGATGCGAAGGTCTCGGGACATCACCCCACGACACCTCAAAATGGTCAATGAAATTGACTTCTGTGTCTATAGTGCGCCACCTGTCCGCCCTGCCGATTTCTATGGCCCACACGATCCTTTCGGCCCTTCGGGAATTTGCGCTTCGTGATTTTGCAAGTCCTGATGCAAAGATTTCAGGACTTCAACTCACGAAACCCCGAAATAGAAATCCACGGGTAAATCTAATGGACCTGGTTGGCTTGGATCTACGGTTCTGCCTCTCCTGAGATTGAACCTTTGAGAATACTCGCCATAACTCGCTTTCTCCTCCCTGAGATCTAATGGCTCACAGGACTTCGCGAATTCTCCATAGAGAATTCCAACCATCCATTCTTTCCTTATCAAGGACGTCTGCAACTTTTTACCAAAGTGTTTTTCCACAATACTTAACCACCTGCGACCCAAAATTGCATTGCCTTCTCATTTTTCTAATGCAAAAACTTCTTGTGCTTCCTTCAACGACTTTGAAGGCTTTATCCTTCCTGATCTTTCTCTAACTCCGAGTCTTGAAGAAGACTTTTTCACGCACTCCTTGCGGAAAATTCCTTAATTACTCCAAGGAATTGGAATCCGTCGGCTCTATGCACTCACTACAGTAGTAGTATCTCAATACTTTATTTAGGTTACAAAACACGGAACTCTACTCAGCCTGCACACACCTTGCACGGCTCCTATGCCTAACTGCACTTCTGAGGAAATGAGAACAAAAGCTATCTTGTCTGAGCTTTTAGAGACAAACCTCTAAACCCTTTGTCAATGCACTCCTTGCAGACAATTCAACTACACTCCTTGCAGGAACTCTTGCTTAGATAGAGAAACAATTGAAACTCATTCCTTCACCCTTTCCTCTCAGATTTCAAACATTCAACAAGAAATCATTCATACATAGCATAAAAGCAATTGCATGATAGAAAGAGTAAAACATTCACGAGCATAACCTTCAAAAATGCATACACAGAGAATATTTGAACACCATGAGTCTGAATCAAAGCCTTCTTGTATTAATCCAGAACTTCTATACATGGAATTCTTCTACACAACTCTCTGCTTCTTCTCTTCTATGCTATATGCTCTCAATTGGCACAATCCCCTCTTTTCTTCTCTGTTACAATACACAATGAGGGTGTCTATATCCCGTTTCCCTCCTTCATTCTAAATTGTCTAATCTATGCATTAAATTGTATCTACTTGCATTAACTATCATAAATGTCTTCTACCTACTAAGGATGAGAGCGGATCGCTCAAGGTCTGTTTACATTTTATAGGTGTGCCTCCACTTGATGACTTCATTAATTTTTCAAGACATTTTCAAAATTTGCGTTGAGCGCTTTTCCAGCTACCTTTTATCTCCGCACTGGCTCGCCTGAGATGCTCCTACATCACATTGGGACCATGTTGACGGGCGAAATTGACCGTCCGTCAACTAGGAGAGTGGAACCGGTCCGGGGTTGTCTAAATAACCCAAGTCGTTTGTAATGAACCACCTTGACGAGTTTAACGGCTCTGTTGGCCGCCCTAAGGTCTTTTAAGAAAACCAAAGAGAAAACTAATCTAACTAAAACAAATAAAACAAACTAAAACTAATTAAAACTAATAAAACAAACTAAAACTAAATAAAACTAACTAACAAACTAACACACTAATCTAATTAAAACAAACTACTAAATAAACTAAAACTAAATATAAACTATTCTAACTATTATATACAATCTACTAATTACTATTATAATAACTCAAATCAACTATATAATAACCAGCTGTAATATTACTTATTCACAAATGTACACTATAAACAACCTACAAATTTAATTAAAACCTGCAAAACTCATGTGTTTTCTGCCCTAAGACATCAAGGAATATTTTTGATTTTTATATTTTATGAAAAAGAAATAAACATTACTAAAATTAAACAATCTAATATATTTACCGAAATTAAACAATGTAATATATCAAACAACTATATCTAAATAAACTTATATCTGAACTAAACTAATTAAAAAAAAACAGTAAATAGAAGACTAACTGACCTGGAAATGCTCCAAGTCTGCCCTGTGTGTGATGGCTTCGAAGCTGGTCGAAGGAAGGAAACTCGCACCGGTTAGTCCATAAGCTTCTCGTAAACGATTGGTTGTGCTGCTCTTTGAGTTGTTAAAAGGACAAACAAGACATAAAAGATCATAACAACCATATGATTACAAATCTCTGCAATAAGGGAAACCTGTTATGCAAGGACTTGTATATGATAATTCAAATTATGAAGAAGATAAACCTGTCATTCACAAACTGAATTAAACAATTGTTATATCTTTTATACACTTGGAAAAAACTAGATATGAATTACAATGATTAAAATTATATCATTTGCATTTGATTTAGATAGCTAAAGTAGTCATAAACTAGATACAAATTGATATACACAACATGAAACAAAATATTGATATAATGAGAAGCTAAAGCTGTGACAAAACACCAAATTTTGCTTCATTCTGTATCAAATCTTCATATCCTTGTTCTCCCACGAATGAGGATATCCATTATTACAAAAATCATAAGTATATATAAGTTTCTCCACAAGATAAAACCTCCTTGTGGATAATATCAAATTGTTTTACATAATCTAGGAGATATCCCAAAATCACCTAAACTAAGAAAATGAAAAGCAAGTGAAATCTTTGAAATATCTCCTAACTGCTCAAACTCAATTGCAATTTCGAATTTACCTGCATCAGAACACAAATATCAAATTATAAAGATATTTCAGTAACAAAATAATAAAAAATTGATCCTACAGACTTAGCTACAGAATCATCTGATTATGTAGCTAGTCTAAAATAACATACAGGACCAGATAGCAATCAAATGAAATCTTTTCAAAAGAATCAAATCCAATTTAATTTTCTTTTAATAAATATCCAAAACGAATCACCATAATTCCAAGGAGTTTATCATTCAAATTACACAAAATCGAAAAGGATTCAAACGAAACAGGATAAGAATACTCTGTTTTTTTAACCGCCATAAAATATGGTCAAGCCATAACAGGACTGTTTCATATCAAACGAAATCAATGGTGAATCATATCGTATAAGATACGATGTAATCAACACAATCATAATCGATACAATCACAATTGAACACAATCAAAATTGATTTGTTACAACTGTAACAATGTGTATAAGGTTCATATTGTTTTGACCAAATGCCAATATGGGAAGGTTGTTACGATTACAGCCAAAAAGAAACATGCATAACAACATCAAACTTCGCCATAGATCACGATCGTTGAGCATTTACATAGTCAACAGACATGATTACATAATGATCGTAATCATCAACAACAGTGATAATCATAACTGGGCAAGAATCGAAACAAATCGTGATTGAGTCCAATATGGAAACAAATCGTAATTCTAGGCATAATCACAAATTTAAACAAGATATTTGTTGTAATATGAATTGGAATGATAACACGGTCAAACGATGCGAATCGAACAGTTACAATTTGGTTATGCATTAACAGAATGATAATTGAATTGGTCAAAAGACACGGAATATAACATTATAACAGTTATGCCAACCATATCGTATTGAATATAACCAATTCAAATCGAACCATTGACTGTGTTCAAAATTGGAATACCGAAAACATCTTGTGTTTAGAAAATATGTTAACAACTTCAATAAGCAACAGAGTATTCAATTCAAACCAAATTAAAACAATCAAATCCATAACACAATTAATCGAATCAAAGCTAAATCCAATCAAAACTAATTCGGGAAATGAAATTCAATTAATCAAAACAAAATTATATACAATAACTCATGTTTATGTGTCAAAGAAAATCCACGTTGTAGACAGAGTTTATGAGTTTGTCATATAAACAGGTGATAATCATACCAGTGAGGCTGCTTGAGCTATGCCAATTTTGAATTGACGACCGCTGTAGCCGACTCCACGTTTTTAAACAAAATCGAACCTGTTGTTCGCTGCTTCTTATCAGTGGATGGCATCTTATCCTTTTGACTAGAGAGCCTTGGAACTTGATCCTCCAGAGCATGAATTATAGAATGTAGCATTGGCACATCAAGGTAATACCTTTCTAACCATGAGCCACACTGATCACATGGTGGAGTAGCTGGTTGAGATAGAGAAGGAGGGGGTTTCGACGAGTCACTAGGGGTTTCACAAGGCATTATGATGCCTGGATAATTAGGATCATTTTGCAAACAAGGTGGTAGGTTCTTCACAAAATCATATGCGGGTTTATCACACAAACCTTCAGAATAGGGATACTCATTTGCCAGGTATCGTTCAACCTCTGAGTCAGAATATTCACTCACCATAATAGGGTCAGGGTTGACAGGAATTTTCGGTTTGTTTCTTTCCATGTGAGAGATTAACTGGGCGTTCTTCTTACCTTTAGAATTCACAGTAGGTTTTTCCTTAGGCCTTTTAGCCATAGGTTTAACATTTTCCACATCCTTGGTGACAGAACTGGGTATGTCAATAGGTGAATCGGGTAGGGGTTTAGGTAACAGAGCACTGTAAGGCACAGGGGGTACTGACTTACTCTCACTCACCATAGGTTTGTCAACCTGTGGTGGGCTTGAATCATCAAAATTATTGCGTTTAAGAAAATCATTCCAACATTCTCGGCATAACCCCAAATGACAAACCACAAGCATTTTAATTAACCCAAAATGAAATAGGTTGTTATCGGCCTGGTTCCATTTGTATCTTTTAGACATTTTAAATAGACTCTTGTGCAAGTAGTAAGGTATATTAAGCTCATAGCCCATGAAAACCATAAGTATCCGAAGGTGGTACAGGAAAACAAAACCATACCGGCCCTCGCATGTGATGAATTGCTTGGTTACCATCAGAAAGTCGTGCCAACGTTGCTTGAGCATATTCACGGGAAAACCTTTGTCACAGGAGTTCACTCTTCGTGACTGGAAGAGAAATGTCCACGGGACATCTTCCACTTTGCATTTTTTTGACCATCTCTGTCCAACAATAGGCAGACTGGTAGGTAAACTGATAAATTGCTCGTCAATTTCCAATTGCACATCCCCAACCTTGGCTCGGCAGCCATCAAAGGTTAATGCAAATTGCCGAGCCACGCTAGGGTTATAGCCATCAAACTTTCGTATGAACGGGAGCCATCCAAATTCCTCAAGGTCATTGTAAGCACCATCGAACATCAACAAAGCTTGGAAACCATTGGGCTTAGCCCTTATGACTGGAGCCATGGTGCGGGCACATGGTAGGGTTCGAATAAACAACAACACACAGGAGCAAGGATCGTTTGGGCTAACAGCTGTGAACGATGAAAGGGAAGTGAATTAATGGTACGCGTGCGAGGCTGGTGGGATTATCACTGCCATGCAGCATAGTAATGGCACAGTACAACGTTGTTCAATCAATCATAACATAAACCAAAATATTCGGTCAACCCAAGATTTAAACGGAGGGTAGTAAACCAATGCGCCAATCTATTATTTGAAATCATGAATGTTCAACGTTAAATCAAACCCAAAGTTTAATATGAGCCATTGTAATAATTCAAATCATTAAATCAAAACCCAAAGTTTAAATGTGTATCCAATCGCACCATTGCATAATGTGTAATCAAAGTTTATAAAACATTGTGACAAGAGGTAAAATCGATAAGCCAAGAGCCTATAATAATAAGGATCACATCATATAAAAACCAAAATCAACCATGACCCCTATAGAATCAAATATAACCCATAGATTTACCTGCTCAATGCCTTATCAATCAAATAAAGATCAAGTTGCACAATCAAAGTGAGAATAGGCAAATGGACACAGTTCGAAAAATCATTCCAGCCACTTAGTAATAAACCAAAGGTAAGTACCAATCAGAATATCGATAAAAGACCATGACAGTTCAAATAACGATAGAGAAATTTTCACGCTTTCAGTCGTGAAAACTAAATCGAACAATTTGTGAGTGTCGCATGAAATGAAAATATCGTCTATTTGCAAAATGCGATGGAAATTTGAAGTTCAGGAGACATAGGTGTAGGCAGCTTTTAGGGAAATTGAAAAAATTGAATTGGCTGCCAACAATGACGACACACTGGGAGAAGCAGTTATCTCTGTCAATAGAAATGAATTCAGATTAGGACAGCAGAGAAAAATTCAACTCAAAAACAACAACCAGAAAATTGTACAAACACCATCATTTACCATCTTTTCCAGCGATGTTTTAAAAGATGCAAACTAATTAACAGTCTTAATATCAGCGAGTCACGATATTAATGATAAAATCTTCAATACTGTTGGCATGGCCACTACTGCCAGCAGGCGTCCATAGCCTCGACAGGGTTTCCATTTAACCCACTCAGACATCTGTATCCTGTCAAGAAGTTCTAGATCAAAATAAAGGACATTAAAGAGGTTTCTCATAATTTTTTACACAAATTTTCATGTACCCGACATTGCTTCGCTGCCAGCAGGCCTGTTCAGTACCCCGGCGAAGTTGTCTTGGCGCCATTCTTGAATTTACCCGCTGCCAGCAGACCTGTTAAGTATCCCAGCGGGTTTACAAACACTTCCCACAACTCTTATTTTTTTTATTTTTATTTTTTTTATGGATAGCTGAGCGGGGTGATGATGAAAAATCTTGGTATTTTATCATATTTTTTCAAACCTCATCAGAATTTTTGACACTGTCCTTTATTCAGCTCCAAAAATGTTTTATTTCTAAAGCAACTTACAATGAGAGGGAGACTTCCTTTTGAGTCATTCCTTTACGGAAAAGGGACAGCGTAAAAATATTATAGATGATCATGACAAACTTTACTCAGAGATTGAAATTAGTAAACTTCTTTCAAACAACAAAAAATTTCCAACATAAATATCATTTTATAAATATATCACTGATGTTCGTACAATCTTTCAGAAGTTATTTCAGCGAAGAAATTTTCCTATGGTCTTAATCTGAATTGCTCAGTGCACAGGCATGCATATCTTTCAAACAACACCAAAAAATTAATCAATCCAAATCAAAATCAAAAGAGGAAGAAAACAAAAAAAGCAAACCAAAGAAATAATATTTACATAATATACAAGGGTAGTAATCAAGCAAAGTATCTTTTCAGGGCTTGGCCATTCACCGGATAGGTGTCAAGCTGCCCTTCAAGATTCTGCAATCGAAAGGAACTAGGACCCAACTTTTCAACAATAAAAAATGGCCCAAGCCACAAATTTTGAAACTTGGTGTGCTCACCCTTTCCTTTGTGTGGTTTGTCCCACTTTAAGACGAGATCGCCTACTTCAAAATTCCTATCAGAAGAAGAATTAGAATCGAACCAGCTTTTAATCAGTTGTTGATGTTGATCTATTTTACGCTTAGCTTGGGTTCTTACTTCCTCTAACTTCATCAAAGTGTTAATACGACTTTCTAAAGGGGGACAATCTTCTTCTTGGACTTTTTTGGACAGTTGAAGCGAAGGAAGAAGAATGTGAGGTGGAAGAATGGCTTCTCTGCTATAAACAAGAAAAAAGGGGGAGTTACCTATAGCAGATTTGGGTGTTACCCTATCATCCCATAGTGCATTCAGCAGTGCATTGTGCCAGTTCTTGTGATTTTCAGCCACAGTTCTCTTGATAATCTTGATCAAGTTCTTGTTTGTTGATTCTGCTAAGCCATTACCCTGGGGGTAGTAACTAGCAGAATACTTCAGCTTTATTCCTTTCTCCAAAGTGAACTCACTCATCTGAAGGGAAGAAAAGTATGAAGCGTTATCAAATACTAGACAATCAGGGATACTGAAACGAGTGATGATATTCGAGTTTAGAAAAGCGATCACCTGACTTGTGTTAACAGTTCTTAGCGCGGTGGCTTCGGACCATCGAGTAAAATAATCAGTGGTTGTCACAATATACTTGTGTTGTTGTGAGGACGGAGGGTTAATAGGACCAATGATATCAAGGCCCCATTTCTGGAAAGGAGAATCAACTGTGACGGGTTGCAAGGGGAAGGCTGGTTTTTGCAATCGCCCTGATGCTTTCTGACAAATTATACATTTATGACACAAGGCATGGGCGTCTCTAAAGAGTGTGGGCCAGTAATAACCATCTCTTATAACCTTATGAGAAGTGGTGTCGCCACCGAAGTGACCACCAACTTCTCCTGCATGCAACTCAAGCAAGACTTTCTCTGCTTCGTCTTTTTCAAGACAACGCATCAGTATGCCATCAAAATTATGACGAAACAGTATACTGTTAACTAGATGAAAGGAGGCAGACTTTAGTCTCAATGCTCTTCTTTTGGCTGGGTCAAGGTGACGGGGTGCTGATCTGTGTTCAAGAAAAAATCTAATATCATCGTACCAAGGATTTACGAGGTTTTGTGTACAACAAATCAAACTCTGATCGCGTTGTCCTAGGTCTAACGTATTACTATCTTCTTGTTGTTTAGTTTCTGAATCAACTACCAACTTACACAACCCTTGGCCTCTCACGATCTGTGCTGGAGTGATTTCTAATTCATACTCCTGCAAGGAGGTGACCCAGTTGGCTCTTTTCTCTGCTAACTCCTTTTGCACTAACAAGTTCCTTACGGCAGGGTAGGGGACAATGATCTTCGTCCTTGACTTCAAAAGATACGAACGGAAATGCTTAACTGATTTGAAAATAGTGTAGGCTTGTTGATCGACTGTTGGGTAGTGAAGTTCAGCACCTTTGAAAGTAGAGCTCATAAAGGCGATAGGTACTTCGTTGTTCTCGGAGTTCTTTTGAGTTAGGACTGCGGCATAGGAACGATCAAAGGAAAAAGTATAGAGTGTAAAGTCTTGAGAGAAATCAGGGCTCATGAGAGACGGAGCGTCTATTATGGCCTTCTTTATAGCATTGAAAGCTTGGTTTTCTGTAGGTCCCCAGTGATATTGGGTGTCTTTCTTAATTAGGTTATGGAGAGGCCTGACCATTTCGGAGAAACTGGGGACAAATCTTCTCACGAAATTAATCTGGCCTAGGAAAGACTGCCTGGATTTTTTGGAGGTAGGTGGGGGAAGTTTAGCGATGACTTGGGTCCTCTCGGGGTCAATAATCACTCCATCACTAGACACAATGACTCCTAGTAATTTACCCTGTTCTACTGCAAATGTGGACTTCTTGGGATTCAAGGAGATGTCGTATTTACGACATCGTAGCATAACGTCTCGTAAGTGAGTTAGATGATCGTCTTTGTTTTTAGAATAAATGGTCACATCATCTAAGTAGACTACTACGGAGTGATTGATTAAGCCTCTAAAAGCAATGTCCATTGCTCTCTGAAAGGTAGCACCAGCATTAATCAATCCAAAGGGCATTTTGCGATAAGCATAAGTGTCCCATGGGGTACGGAAGGTAGTTTTTAACTGGTCTGGCGGAGACATCAAGACTTGGTTGTATCCAGAGAAACCATCTAGTAAAGATAGCCTCTCGGAACCAGATACTTGTTGAAGAATTTGTTCCATGGGAGGGACAGGATAATTATCTTTGTCAGACGCTTTGTTGAGGTTTCGGAAATCGACACAAAGTCGAATTTCCCCGTTTTTCTTCCGTACTGGGACGAGGTTGGATACCCATTGAGTGTGTCTAACAGGAAAAATTATTTTAGCACTTAGGAGTTTATTCAATTCTTTTTGTATGGTCGATTCTAGTTTAGGATGCATTTTCCTCAGTTTCTGTTGGAAGGGTAAAGTTTGGGGCTTCATCGGGATGACATGCTGTATAATATTAGGATCGAATGTTTTAAGATCATCGTAAGTCCATGCAAATACATCCTTGAATTATTTAAATAATTTAACAAAAGAAGCTTTTTCTTGTCTAGAACAACCCAAGCCTAAGTTGATACACTGAGGATTTTCACTAGTTCCTAAATTGATCTTTTCATAAGACAATGAGGAACTGTTGGTTTTGCAATTGACCGTCTTTTTAAATTTATCTTCAAAATCATAAAACTTTTCTAGTCTAACAACAGATTTGGGTATGAAATTTACCATGTCCGATAGAACTTCAGGATATTTCGGATTAGGTATTACCGTAAAGTCGTGTAAATTGTCGTTGTGCATTTGTTCATCTATCATAGCGCCTTGGAATGTTTCTTCCATGTGAAGAAATTTAATGATCTGTTGATCATCGTCAAATACTCTCTAGTTTGTGATATTGTCAGGAACAGATGGTCGAAACAATAGCTCCACGGAGAACGCGTTCGGGGAGAAGCCTTCTGCAGGAAGAAGTTTAGAGGCAACATTAGCTAGTAGATCTTCTTTAGCATTATGTAATCTAGGAATGGAATTTATATTAAAAGCATAAAATTTGTTCATTAATTTCCATACCTCAGACTGATAACATTTGAGATGCGGGGAAAGACAGTGTATGGAATCTCTTACCTGCCTAACCACTATCTCAGAGTCGCCGAATACAACCAGATTTTGAATGTGCATGTCTAAGGCTTTTCTGAGACCTTGTAATAAAGCCTCATATTCTGCAGTATTGTTAGTACATTCAAATTCTAGCCTACAAGCCAATAATGTTTTGTTACCTTCCAGATCGATAATGATGCAGCCTACACCAACTCCTTCTTTAGACTTGTAACCGTCAAAGTATAGACACCAAATTTGATTTCCATTGGGCTCACAGGACTGTTGCATAGAATTTGTTGGTTGCGTACATGTTATGATCTCAGGTTGCGGTTGTGGGTTGTTGATAGGTGAAACTTCAGCCATGAAATTTCCGAAGAAGGTGTCCATCCCTTGGACTTCATGTGAACCAGTAGGAGGTGTGTATGGTTCATTAGGGTCATTCAAGTCTATTACCGTGAACTTGAGGTAACGCTCACGATTCACTCTGATATTGTTGGGATTACTGTTTTCTGGAAGCCATAAGTGAGACCAGTCCGTCGCAAAGTAACCATGTAGCTGCTCCGACCAGTCCCTTCTCAAAAATAGACCATACACTTCTGGAATATCCACCACAATTATATCGATAACCTATTGTACTTTTTGGTTAGACGATAATCTAATCAATACATTTTTTAGTTCGCCTATAACTTTTACATCTGTTCGATCGAGTTGTATGATTTTCAAAGAAGATGGTTCTACTTCGACGTTAATCTTTTGGCAGACTGACCAAGGCATCACATTGGATGATGCTCCCGAGTCAACCATACAATTATGCACATTTTTGTTGAAGATTTCGAAAGTTAAAAGAAAAGGAGGTACATTCTTGCGAGTACTCAGAGTTGTAGCTTGTGATTTCTTACTCGCGGTTTCCAATGCTACGTTATCTACATTATTTGTGTTATTTACATTATTTACATTAATTATATTATTTACAGGTGTTACAGGAAGGCTTCCTTTATCTTGAGGATCTGGATTATTTTTTGTGGAAGTCTTCTGAGGAACTTTGCTTTGCACAACCTTGTTACCATTTGAGTTACCATTCTTGCCATTGTCTGAAATATTTTGCAACATCTTCTGTAACAAAAATGGAAACTTCAACAACTCATAAATAGAAATGTTAGCCCGTAATTTTTTAAGATCTTCAACAAAATCATAATCTAATTTAGGGCCAGCATTACTTTGTTTAGTTTCTACTGATTTAGGTGGCTTTGGAGGTAAAGTTGTAGTGTTCTCGGCAGGAGGTTTGTTTGTTGTCTTACTCCTAGTGTTGTAAGGGTGAACAGTCTCGAAGTTAGCTTGAAAGATGCTATCCGAGAAGTGTCTAAAGATGTTTGGAGAAGACTCTTCTTCTTGATTTGTTTCCTGCTCGACTTCCTCTTGAGGGATTTCAGGAGGTATCAAGTCATCCTGGGCTCCTAGAATTGTCTGGAGAGCGCATTACAAACTTTCTAGATTCAAGCCTTCAGAGTTTGGATTAGGCCGGTTGGTTGGAAAAGGCTTTCGGAAAGGAGGTTTGTAGGGTCCTTTACTCGAAGAGGCTTCTTCAGTCAACCTCTTTAAATCTATAACTTGATTAGACAATTTTTGTACAACTTTGGTTAAATTTTCCAAATCAGAGTTTTCAGGTTGTGTTTTGTTTTGCGTAGGTCTGGGGAGAATTTCAATCTTCTTTTTGGAAGAATAAATAGTCTCAGTTTCGTTGCTAGAAGAGTCCTTAAGACTAAGTATGTCTTTTTCAATCTGAGTAGCCTCTTCGAAGGCTTCTAACAACGTGGCCTTTTTAGATCTTTTAACCCAAATAGCTATACTTTGATGTAGAGCTTTAGTGTAGTAAGCTATTACAAGACTCTCAGCAGGCATAGAATCTGTGGGGATTCGATTTTTAAGCGTTAGGAATATTTGGTTAAAATCTTTAACTTTTTCTTTCGAGTTCATTTTTAAACTTGAAAGATCCATGACTAAGACTTCCAGAGGTTTGCCATCTCCGAATTTTTCCAAAAAGCATGACTCAAACTTTTCCCAAGACACTATGGTATGGGGTTGTTGGGAAAAGTACCAAGTGGATGCATTACCCTCAAAGGTGTAAGGGAACAACCTACAGACGACATCTTCATGTTCAACATTACGGAGTCTAATGGCTAACATAAATTTTTTGATATGATCTTCGGCTATCTGTTTTGAATCGGGATCAAACTTAGGAAGCCATTTCTCTGGGTGCTTGGGTAAAGGGTGCTGGGCTCCAGGTACAGTTATAGCATCCTGGTCCAACCAGGGTCTAGTAGGGTTGTTCTGATTTTCCATTGGGGAATTGGGTGTGGAAGGCTGAGAAGGTGGATTTCCTTCGTCAGAAGAGGAATCTCCCCCAGAAGAGGAAGGAGATGAAGGAGGTGGTGAAGGAGGTATCCCAAATCCTCCTACAGCAGGATTTGTGTTTGGATCTGTAGGATTCACAGTGAGGTCAATGTCACCTAACTGTTCCCTGATATCAGAGAATTCTAAAGGTTGACCCAACGGGCGGTTTGGTTGCCTAAGACTAGCTAAGGCACTGTGTGTTTTAATAAGACATTAATGAACGATCTCTTGGAAATCACCACTTGTAGGATTAGGGGTTGTTGGCTCAACTGTGATCTGCAGATCTTCGGTTGAAGTAGTTGTTGTTTGAGGGGGGATATTATCTTGTGAATGGCTTCTAGTCACTATAGGTGTCTGATTAGGTGGGGGAGGAGTCTTGCGACCACCTCGTGCCATTAATTAAGTTCAGGCCCTCCTTCTAGCGCCATTTGTTGACGGGTGAAATTGACCATCCGTCAACTGGGAGAGTGGAACCGGTCCGGGGTTGTCTAAATAACCCAAGCCATTTGGAATGAACCACCCTGATGAGTTTAACGGCTTTGTTGTCCGCCGTAAGGTCTTTTAAGAAAACCAAAGAGAAAACTAATCTAACTAACTAATCTAACTAAAACAAATAAAACAAACTAAAACTAATTAAAACTAATAAAACAAACTAAAACTAAATAAAACAAACTAACAAACTAACACACTAATCTAATTAAAACAAACTACTAAATAAACTAAAACTAAATATAAACTATTCTAACTATTATATACAATCTACTAATTACTATTATAATAACTCAAATCAACTATCTAATAACCAGCTGTAATATTACTTATTCACAAATGTACACTATAAACAGCCTACAGATTTAATTAAAACCTGCAAAACTCATGTGTTTTCTGCCCTAAGACAACAAGGAATCTTTTTTATTTTTATATTTTATGAAAAAGAAATAAACATTACTGAAATTAAACAATCTAATATATTTACTGAAATTAAACAATGTAATATATCAAACAACTATATCTAAATAAACTTATATCTGAACTAAACTAATTAAAAAAAAACAGTAAACAGAAGACTAACTGACCTGGAAATGCTCCAAGTCTGCCCTGTGTGTGATGGCTTCGAAGCTGGTCGGAGGAAGGAAACTCGCACCGGTTAGTCCATAAGCTTCTTGTAAACGATTGGATGTGCTTCTCTTTGAGTTGTTAATAGGACAAACAAGACATAAAAGATCATAACAACCATATGATTACAAATCGCTGCAATAAGGGAAACCTGTTATGCAAGGACTTGTATATGATAATTCAAATTATGAAGAAGATAAACCTGTCATTCACAAACTGAATTAAACAATTGTTATATCTTTTATACACTTGGAAAAAACCAGATATGAATTACAATGATTAAAATTATATCATTTGCATTTGATTTAGATAGCTAAAGTAGTCATAAACCAGATACAAATTGATATCCACAACATGAAACAAAATATTGATATAATGAGAAGCTAAAGCTGTGACAAAACACCAAATTCTACTTCAGTCTGTATTAAATCTTCATATCCTTGTTCTCCCACGAATGAGGATATCCATTATTACAAAAATCATAAGTATATATAAGTTTCTCCACAAGGTAAAACCTCCTTGTGGATAATATCAAATTGTTTTACATAATCTGGGAGATATCCCAAAATCACCTAAACTAAGAAAATGAAAAGCAAGTGAAATATTTGAAATATCTCCTAACTGCTCATAAACTCAATTGCAATTTTGAATTTATCTGCAATAGAACACAAATATCAAATTATAAAGATATTTTAGTAACAAAATAATAAAAAATTGATCCTACAGACTTAGCTACAGAATCATCTGATTCTGTAGCTAGTCTAAAATAGCATACAGGACCAGATAGCAATCAAATGAAATCTTTTCAAAAGAATCAAATCCAATTTAATTTTCTTTTAATAAATATCCAAAATGAATCACCATAATTCCAAGGAGTTTATCATTCAAATTACACAAAATCGAAAAGGATTCAAACGAAACAGGATAAGAATACTCTGTTTTTTTAACCGCCATAAAATATGGTCAAACCATAATAGAACTGTTTCATATAAAACGAAATCAATGGTGAATCATATCGTATAATATACGATGTAATCAACACAATCATAATCGATACAATCACAATTGAACACAATCAAAATTGATTTGTTACAGCTGTAACAATGTGTATAAGGTTCATATTGTTTTGATCAAATGCCAATATGGGAAGGTTGTTACAATTACAGTAAAAAAGAAACATGCATAACAACATCAAACTTCGCCATAGATCACAATCATTGAGTGTTTACATAGTCAACAAACATGATTACATCATGATCGTAATCATCAACAACAGCGATAATCATAACTGGGCAAGAATCAAAACAAATCGTGATTGAGTCCAATATGGAAACAAATCGTAATTCTAGGCATAATCACAAATTTAAACAAGATATTTGCTGTAATATGAATCGGACTGATAACACGGTCAAACGATGTGAATCGAACAGGTGCAATTTGGTTATGCATTAACAGAATGATATTCGAATTGGTCAAAATACACAGAATATAACATTATAACAGTTATGCCAACCATATCGTATAGAATATAACCAATTCAAATCGAACCATTGACTGTGTTCAAAATTGGAATACCAGAAACGTCTTGTGTTTAGAAAATATGTTAACAACTTCAATAAGAAACAGAGTATTCAATTCGAACCAAATTAAAACAATCAAATCCATAACATGATTAATCGAGTCAAAGCTAAATCCAATCAAAACTAATTCGGGAAACAAAATTCAATTAATCAAAACAAAATTATATACAATAACTCATGTTTATGTGTCAAAGCAAATCCACGCTGTAGATAGAGTTTATGAGTTTGTCATATAAACAGGTGATAATTATACCAGTGAGGCTGCTCGAACTATGCCAATTTTGAATTGATGACCGTTGTAGCCGACTCCATGTTTTTAAACAAAATCGAACCTGTTGTTCGCTGCTTCTTGTTAGTGGATGGCATCTTATCCTTTTGACTAGAGAGCCTTGCAACTTGATCCTCCAGAGCATGAATTCTGGACTATAGCATTGGCACATCAAGGTAATACCTTTCTAACCATGAGCCACACTGATCACATGGTGGAGCAACTGGTTGAGATAGAGCAGGAGAGGGTTTCGACAAGTCACCAGGGGTTTCACAAGGCATTCTGATGCTTGGATAATTAGGATCATTTTGCAAACAAGGTGGTAGTTTCTTCACAAAATTGTATGCAGGTTTATCACATAGACCTTCAGAATAGGGATACTCATTTTCCAGGTATCGTTCAACCTCTGAGTCAGAATCTTCACTCACCATAATAGGGTCAGGGTTGACAGGAATTTTCGGTTTGTTTCTTGCCATGAGAGAGATTAACTAGGCATTCTTCTTACCTTTAGAATTCACAGTAGATTTTGCCTTAGGCCTTTTAGCCACGGGTTTAACATTTTCCACATCCTTGGTGACAGAACTGGGTATGTCAATAGGTGAATCGGGTAGGGGTTTAGGTAACAGAGCACTGTAAGGAACAAGGGTTACTGACTTACTCTCGCTCACCACAGGTTTGTCAACCTGTGGTGGGCTTGAATCATCAAAATTATTTCGTTTAAGAAAATCATTCCAACAGTCTTAGCGTAACCCCAAATGACAAACCACAAGCATTTTAATTAACCCAAAATGAAATAGGTTGTTATCGGCCTGGTTCCGTTTGTATCTTTTAGACATTTTAAACAGACTCATGTGCAAGTAGTAAGGCATATTAAGCTCATATCCCATGAAAACCATAAGTAGCCAAAGGTGGTACAGGAAAACGAAACCATACCGGCCCTCGCATGTTATGAATTGCTTGGTTACCATCAGCAAGTCGTGCCAACATTGCTTGAGCATATTCGCGGGAAAACCTTTGTCACAGGAATTCACTCTTCGTGACTGGAAGAGAAATTTCCACGGGACATCTTCTACTTTGTAATTTTTTGACCATCTCTGTCCGATAGCAGGAAGACTGGTAGCTAAACTGAGAAATTGCTCGTCAATTTCCAATTGCACATCCCCAACCTTGGCTCGACATCCATCAAAGGTTAATGCAAATTGTCGAGCCACGCTTTGGTTATAGCCATCAAACTTTCGTATGAACGGGAGCCATCCAAATTCCTCAAGGTCACTGTAAGCACCATCGAACATCAACAAAGCTTGGAAACCATTGGGCTCCGCCCTTATGATTGGAGCCATGGTGCGGGCACATGGTAGTGTTCGGATAAACAACAACACACAGGAGCAAGGATTGTTTGGGCTAACAGCTGCGAACGATGAAAGGGGATGTGAATTAATGGTACGCATGCGAGGGTGGTGGGATTATCACCTCCATGCAGCATATTAATGGCACAGTACAACGTTGTTCAATCAATCATAACATAAACCAAAATATTCGGTCAACCCAAGATTTAAACGGAGGGTAGTAAACCAATGCGCCAATCTATTATTTGAAATCATGAATGTTCAATGTTAAATCAAACCCAAAGTTTAATATGAGCCATTGTAATAATTCAAACCATTAAATCAAAACCCAAAGTTTAAATGTGTATCCAATCGCACCATTGCATAATGTGTAATCAAAGTTTATAAAACATTGTGACAAGAGGTAAAATCGATAAGCCAAGAGCCTATAATAGTAAGGATCACATCATATAAAAACCAAAATCAACCATGACCCCTATAGAATCAAATATAACCCATAGATTTACCTGCTCAATGCCTTATCAATCAAATAAAGATCAAGTTGCACAATCAAAGTGAGAATAGGCAAATGGACACAGTTCGAAAAATCATTCCAGCCACTTAGTAATAAACCAAAGGTAAGTACCAATCAGAATATCGATAAAAGACCATGACAGTTCAAATAACAATACAGAAATTTTCACGCTTTCAGTCGTGAAAACTAAATCGAACAATTTGCGAGTGTCGCATGAAATGAAAATATCGTCTATTTGCAAAATGCGATGGAAATTTGAAGTTCAGGAGATATAGGTGTAGGCATCTTTTAGGGAAATTGAAAAAATTGAATTGGCTGCCAACAGACCATAAATTAGATATCATTCATTTAGTATGCTCTTCTTTCGCACCAAAGAGAGACCTTGAGAATTAGAAAAACGATTGAGGGAAAATTTCATCTCCCTTTAAAGACAAATATTTAGGAGAGGACAATTACCCCCTCGGGACTCCTCTTAGTTTATTTTTCAAACACACCTTAAGATTGTAACGGGCCCATACATGCCCACATGCTACAGAGATAGGATAGTGTTGAAATTTACTTTCTTAGATAAAATCAGTAGGTAAATTTAAAGGTTTTGTAACGGTCCCATACATGCCCACATGTCCACAATATAGGATATTTTCCAAGGTTTCTTAGATTAAATCACACTAGGGAGTTAAATGATTAGTAAGGACCCATATTTCCACATGCTAGTTCTCTAGGGACTTTAAAATTCTGCAAGGTTGTACCGATGGAATTTAGTTAACTAGGTAATCAAGACTTGTAAGGACCACATGAAGTCCACATGCAGGAAGGTGACACCTAACTTATTAAAAAATTGGCACACTTTCATTTGTTCACACACAAAGTCACTATTCACTCACATAGTTTTCATCTCAAAATGTGGAGGTTGAAGTAAGTCTCCTCCAAAGGGATTCTGAAACACCCGACTCTTTTCTTGACGAAACTATCCACTCCCACTTAATTTCAACGAGAATGGTTCGCAACCCCAATATCTCAAATGAACATCTAAATTTTTTCTAAAAACTCACTAAGGTTTCCTCCACAAGAGGTGCCAAAAGAAATTTTTTACTCTAGGTAGGATCTCGGGGATAGGCATCCAAATAACTCCCCATTATCTGGTTCTCAGATCTTCAAACAATAGAAGTTAACAAATAGAGAAATTTTAAATCCTCCAAGTCAAGTGTTCCTACACCATAAGGTAAGGCGATACCTGTGAAGGGTTGAAGGTTGAGGTCTGGTTGTTCTGTGCATCCCCCCTTGAAGCACCCACATCTTGGACGAGATCCATCCCTTGACCCATTTCTGAGGCCGAAAATCTAAATGTCGCACTTTGACTGAGGTACCCAGTGACCAAATTTTAGGACATCTACACATGTGGCAATTATGCGCTTCAATTGCACCTTGATCATATTTTGTGTGGCTATTGGGAAATATCGCCATCTCTTTTGGGATATGCACCCTCTACCCCTCATAATAATTGATTACTTCATCCTTCACTAGTTCCTCTTCTGGTGGCTTCAGACCCCACTGTTGAGTGCTATTGGAAGGTCCAATTCTATTTGAGAAGAAGGACATTACGTCTTCTAGGACACGAGCATTTGTTTTTCTTTTTTCTCCCACGCAGAAAAAATACACCTACCCACATATATTCTTCTATATCAATTGATTTATGTATGATTCTCTTTTGATTACATGCGATTGCGAATTATATTGTGAAGGTCCAAAAATTATAAAGGCTCTTGTTCATTTATTTTCTCTCATCACCATTCGCACACATCCACTTTGCTAGTTGGACATCATAGGGGACCCACATAATCATCGTCGTTCTAGACACTTGCTAAATCTCCCTCCCATTATAGGGGGAGTTCCTAGTCTTGCCAACTCATCAGATTCACTGTCTCACACTCCTGTGAGTGTTATTGTATTAGGATCTGCTTTTCTCAGTTCCACTTTACTTAGGTCCATTTCCCAAGATCAACCATCCACCCACTTTCCTATACAAGGAAGCGGGAGGCACACTTCATCCCCAGGAGGAAGTACCACCCCACCTATCCCTCCTCATGGGTCAGGGACACATAACACTCACACCATGGATGACACGAACCTTTTTTTAGGGTCAGGCACACAAAACATTCCCACCATGGCTGGAATTAACCCCCCAGCACAACCCTATATGACATACTTTGCTTCCCTTAACATACCAAATCTAACTAAAATCACTAATGATCCTATCTTGCACAACCCCACATGGCCTACAATGCCTACCAAACTACCTTCAGACATCCCCAAGTTCGAAGGAAAAGAGGGAGATGACCCAACCAACCATATCATGACCTTTCATTTATGGTTCTCCTCCAATAGCATTATGGACGACTTTTTCTGATTGAGATTATTTCAACGCACACTCACTAGCCCATCAGCCAAGTGGTATGTAGAAGAAAAATATGTGTCCCATACAACCTTTGAATCTTTGGCCAAAGCATTTTTGACCTTCTTTCAACTCCCAATCCATCATGACAATGGTCTCAAACTACTATTAGAGTTTAAACAAACCTCCACTACACACATCTTCGACCACATTCACGAATGGCATCAACGACGTAGTCTATGCAAAGTGGAAGCCACAAAGCAACAATTAATCAACTGGTTTCTCAAATCACTTGTCTCCCTCCTTGCCAAAGATGTGGCCTCCACCTTCCCACAATCGGAAGAAGAAGCCATCGGCAAGTCCCAACAGTTAGAACTCATTTATTCACAGTCATGATATTTATATACAGTATTACCTGACGCCCCGAGACCCATACCATTTGGAAAAGACAAACCTAGGATGTCTCACTCAGCAGATGGATTTATTGGTACCACTACACACCACAATTCACACCTCCAACAACCACCTATGTATGGAACACCTCAATATCCATCAGCATATGGCGGACCCCCTTATTATCCTCCTCCCCCTTATCAGCAACCATACCCCATGGCCTTTCTTCCACCCATCAATGGACCATCGCTAACACCCACAGTACACCCAACGACCCAACCAAGTTCTGGTACCCCCTCTACCTTAGCTTACACCCTAAGCTCTAATGAAAGCACTACACCTTCCTATATACCTTACGAACCATTACCAACAAATAATCCGTACTTTCCATTTTCTACCCCCCCACTGCCTGTGGCTCCACCACAAGGACCTCCACACACTAGGGTTAAATTTGTTCAACCCTCTCCCATTCAGAAATATCAAAATTGTGAATAGTTGAATACTGCAAATCCGACCCATCAGTCGAACAATGCGAAAAATAAAGGAAAAAATTGAAACAATAATAATCTTGGGCCAGAAGGAAATCAGAACCACCCACAACAGAATCAACCTACTGCAGGAAACTAGAATCAAGGGAATCACAATCCCCAAGGGGGGAAATCAAAACAAGCAACAAGTGAAGAACAACAACAATCTTTAGACAAACTTCCCTTGTGCCCTTTGTGGAGAGTATGGTCATTATACTCACCATTTCCCTCAAATAGTTGACTTCAAATGGATGAAAGAGTCCAGAAGTGGACCACATCCCCCAACACTACCTGCCCCCCAGCAGGTCCCACAACAATATGAAGAACAACCACCCCCTACCATACTACAAAAACCTATTCCACACCAAGGGGTGATGAACACCCAATAGGATATGCATCCAACCCCACCACAAATGGGTTATTATCCAAACTAGGGTACTCCTAGTGATCACACTATCCTCCTCACTAGTGAGGAGGAAGTCTTTTTACAAATGCACAGTCGCCAATATGGCACACCCTCTGACCCTACTCCCACTACCTCGAAATCCACCCCAGTCACAACTGGACCACCTTTGATGATCCCTCTCCCTAATAATGACACACTCCTCTGCATTCCTCGCATCCCATTACAATGGAATGTCACCAACCCTCATGCTAGGGCGGCCCACAATTATAGTTTGGTCGATGACTTGGAACAATCCCCCACTGCAATGTCAGTATTAGAAGCTCTTCAAACCTATCCTACTCAACATAATTAATTACTTTCCTCTTTGGGTGCAGTCGAACCTGTTGATACTCGACTCATCACCTCTGTTATCGATAGTGGGGAAACTCATCTCCCCGCTTTGGTTTCTTTCCAAATACCAGTTAAAATCCAGAACATCACAGATCATTGTTGCATTATTGATGAAGGTGCATCCACATGCATCATGTCCAAAACCGTCTGGTAGAAATTTGGATCTCCTGAGCTCATACCACCCACCATTACTCTTAGGTCTTACGAAGGATGACCATCCTCTCCTGAGGGACTCTTCTAAAATGTCCCCGTTGAGATCAGGGGAAAAACTATCCTCATTGACGTTTAATCAATCGACACTCTACTCGATTACAACATCTTGTTTAGATGTAGATACATGTATGCAATGAATTCTATGAACTCTTCCATGTTTCGCACAATGATGTTCCCTCACAATGGGAAGATAATGACTATTTACCAAGTGTCACATTACGATCCCAACCCTTCATCCAACATCGATAACATCTTACCTCTCATTCACACTAATACCGAGACCTACCCACTCATTGATATGGGTCCCGAAATTTTCAAAGACCCACCCTTGCAAGGGACATACCATGGAGTACCTATGCTCATAGATCCCTCAACACAAGTATGTGTCATCTCATCCAATGGAACCGAAACTGAAGATATCCTTCCTCCCATAGAGGCTTCACTACTATCTGACATCCCACTAGTCACAGAGCTCCTTCCTTAGGAATCGCTTGAGAACTCCCTAGCTACCCTTGTTCTTGACTATACCATCCCCCAGGGCCACATTCCATTTTGGGAGATAGTTCCCCAAGACATCACCAAAATCCCCTTCTCTTAGCCCCCACCAGGCGTACAAGCTTTCTAGGTAGACGCAATGCTTACCCTTCCCAATATGGTGTTGGAAATCCCAGTATGGTATCTACATCCACCTGATATGGTCCCTCAACCATCCCTCCCTCCCCAAACAGAAGGAACCTGATGGAGATCCCAATACTTACCCCCACCATCCCATCCACACCCTCAGTCACTATCACCCTTACTAAAGTTGGGGGTAGACAAAAGGAGAAATATTCTGCCACTTCACCCCCACATCGATTTCAGCCTCCTTGTGCACTATGTGAGAAATATGGACACCCCACTAATAAGTGCCCATCTCTCCCCGAGCTACGCAATTTAATTCAACTCCCACGGGCACCGAAGCCACTCATCACTTCCTCTAATTCTACCATTGCACCCACTAACACAGGTAGCAAAGGGTTGCAAACCAAATTCACATGTGCCATCTATTCTGAGTATGTCCATTAAACCCACCATTGCCCAGTGTTACCTCAATTTCGACAGACTCTAAGAGCCATCTGCTAGAGCTTCCAGCAAGAAACTCCTCCACCTGCATCATCTCACACGCATGTGACTAACATCCACTATGTCATGACCTCAATCAATGAATGTATGAGATGTCCTTTACCTCTATGCAAATTACTTGATCATTTCATGGATCAATGTCCTATGATCATCAAATACAGGTGTCACCAAATGGCCCTTATTCAAAACCCTACACACCCCCCCCTCCGACAGAACTAGTGAGTACCCCCACCCCATCACTTGATGTGGTTCATATCTTCTCACCGAAACCTAAGGCACTCCCTACTCCCCCATGGTTTCTGGATGATTTATATGAGGATTTTCTCTGAAATCCCCCCAATTCTCCAATTCATTTCCCCACGAAAATTCTATGCCCGACCACCATTTTTAACCTACAATATCTTGATATTTGGTTCATGTTGAGAGAACCATCACAACACCCTTGCATATCCCTCCCCACCTCTTCACCACCAAAGACAACCATGAAATGACAGTCACAAATGTTGTTCCCCTGGATCCACTATATTCTTGATAGTTCCACTATGACGAAGTCGTCCTCTAGGAATTAACCACCTCCGATTGCCCATGGGATCCACTCCATCACCAAGTTCTCTTTCTCTTACAATATGCCTTTGTGCCTCTTATCCAAACATCCATATACATAATCGAATCCAAATATTTTATCCCATCAGGGTATATAGACTTGTTCAAAAACCCTATCCCTGCCCCCGATGCTTTTGAGGAAGGTAATATGGCAAACATTTCCCCCATTATCAAAATTGATATTTCCATCAAACCTAGAATCATAGAGGAAATCACCATTGGTTCTGCATGCTCACTTGAAGAATTCAACGCTTACAAAGCTCTCTTCCAGGAATTCCGAGACATTTTTTCCTGGTCATAGACAGACATTCCCTACCTTGATCCCTCTATTGTCGAACATCGCATAGACATTTGGCCAGATATTGTACATGTACGACAAAAGAAACTCCCATTACACCCATCCAAATAAGAATCCATCAAAGTCGAAATTGACAAATTATGCATTGCAGGGTTCATATACCCCATCGCATATACGTCATGGGTCTCCAACCCTGTCCCTGTTAACAAAAAACAGGGTACTATCCACGTCTGTACGGAATTTCGCAACCTCAATCACGCTTGTCCAAAAGACAATTTCCCAATGCCCTTTATCGACCAAATTATCAATGATTGTGCTGGTCATGAGGCTTTTTCCTTCATGGATGGTTTCTCTGGCTACAACCAAATTCAAATTCACCCAGGTGATCAATACAAAACTGCATTCACTACCCCTTGGGGTACTTTCACATATTGTGTCATGCCTTTCGGCCTAAAAAATGATGGTTCCACCTTCCAATGTGCCATGACATAAATATTTCATGATCTGGCTCAAATCATCCTCACCTACTTGGACGACCTCGCTGCTTGATCCAAGAAATGCACTCAACATATTGTTGAATTACACACTGTCTTTCACAGGTGTCATCAGTTCAATATCCGCTTAAACCCTCTCAATTGCATATTTTGTGTCACCACTAGATGCCTCCTTGATTTCATCATTTCCCAGCATAGTATCATAGTAGACCCCCTCAAGGTCCTGGCCATCACAAAAACTCCCCCTCCTCATAATTTACGCCAGTTGCAAAGATTACAAGGAAAAGTTAATTTTTTACGCTGCTTTGTCCCCAATTACGCTACTCGGGCACATGGATTCCTTCGCTTACTATGCCACAACATCCCATTCCAATGGGATGAACATGATCCAAACTCTTTTGACGATCTCAAAGAAGCCCTCTCCAATGCCCCATTGATTAGTCCACCCGACTATAACTGCGACTATATCCTCTACTTAGCGGCCTCAACCGTCTCCGTAGCAGGATTTATCATCCAATTAGGGGATGACGACCGGGAACATGTCATTTATTATGTTAGTAAAAACCTTTCAGGGCCACCCTTGAAATATAATCACAAATAAAAAAATTCCCTTGCATTTGTCCTCGCAGTCCAGAAATTGCGCCATTACATCCTGCTTCGAACTACCAAAGTCGTCATAGATTCCAACCCAATGCACTACTTTCTTAGTCGCCAGAAAATCAATGGAAAATTTTCCTGATGGATCATCATCCTTCAAGAGTACGACCTCAAATTTTCCATGCCAAAGAGAAAGAAATCCATTTTCCTTTCCAAACTCATTACGACATTTCCTTCTGATACTACCAACTCTCTCGTCAATACCGACTTCCCCGACAAACATCTCTTTTTCATCCCTTTGAATGACCCTTGGTACGGAAATATCCTCGCCTACCTCCGAACACAGAAGTTTAGAAACCACCTCTTCAAGGATGATCGTTATTGTATTTGGCACTAGGCCCCCTGATACCTACTTATCAACGATATCTTATATCGACGAGGGGTCGACACCATACTTCATCGAAGTTTGACCATTGACGAGGCCGGTAGAGTCTTGAATGACTGCCAAAATGGTGCATGCGGTGGCCACCTCTCAAGGATGTCTACTACCTAGAAAATCATTCGAGGAGGATATTTTGGCCCACATTGTTTCAAGACTACATCCACGTTGTGAAACGATGTGACAAATGTCAGCTATATGCCAACAAAGCAAGAGCACCACCTGCTCTTCTCCACCCAGTCATTACTGTAGGCCCATTTTGCAAATGGGGCATAGACTTCATGACTTGAAACCCTCCATCTAACAATGGACATAAATACATCGTCATCACAGTCCATTATTTTACCAAATGGGTTAAAGCCATGCCCACTTTTAACAACACCACTGACACTGCAACACGGTTTTTTGTTAACTACGTCATCTCCCACTTTGGATTCCCCCCACAGTTAGTCTTTGATCATGGGAAACACTTCGAGAATGAGATTTTCGTTGAACTCTCTTCCAGGTTAGGCTTCTCCCATGATTTCTCCTCCCCTCACTACCCTCAGTCCAATAGATAGGTAGAGGCAATTAACAAGGTCCTCAAGACCATGTTTCACTGCATGGTAAACAAACATAATACCAATTGGCACCTTATGTTGTTTTCCACATTGTGGGCTTATCGCACAACAATTAAAACTGCCATTGGTTTCACACCATTTCATCTAGTCCATGGGTTCGAGGCCACTCTCCCCATCGAATGCGAAATCCCCACATTACGCACCGCTATTGAGATATTACGCGACACTGCTCTGATGGAGTAGCATTTGCTGAAATTAGAGTCGTTGGATGAAGACCGTCGGTCTTCATTACAGAATAATGAGGCATCCAAAAAATGATCGAAGGCCACCTTTGATCGCCATGTCAACCTTTGATCATTCAAAAAAGGTGACCTCGTCCTTTCTTACGATATCGCCCACAATACCTTCAGCCATGGAAAGTTTGAGTCATTATGGAATGGACCTTACATCATCCACCATTGCCTCACTAAAGGAACATACATTCTGGCCTCCCCCGAAGGCCACCCCCTCAAAGAACCCGTCAACAAGTTTTACTTAAATAAATTTTATGCCTAAGCATAGCCATGCTACACTAGGATTTTTCTTTTTGTAGATTTTTTAGTCTTCTTTTTCTCTGTATCATGCCTCTAATCCATCATTGGTTTTATTGACAGATGCCTCCTCCATCGGCCTTCCACATCGGTTACGCCAATGGAGCTAGCCATTGGACACAAAATCTCACTTCGGTCGCTTGGGCACTCTATACCCCCTTTCTTGAACTTCTCCACTCCAGTGGCATATGCCTGGGCTCAACTACCAACAACTAAGAAGAATACATAGCCTTCATTGGAATCCTCACTGAGGCCAGTAGCCACCATATTCATCACCTTAGCGTCTTACTATATTCCCAACTTGTAGTCCTCTAGCTCAATAATGTGTACCGTGTACACGATCCATGCCTTTTCTGCAAATACCTGCAAGTTAGACTTTTATTTTGACATTTTGATTCAATCACATTCACACATATTCCATGACAATATAATCAGATAGCAGATAATATGGCTAACCTAGTGTTAGATTGGCATTTATCCCATCAAGTTACCATTACACATACATAACTCATCAAAAGTTTGTCATAGCATATAGATTAGACATCATCAAAAGAAATAAAAAAAATCAACACATGTGAACATCACACATATCCAAAAATGTATATCCAGACACACACACACA
>ML777125.1:65545-96050 GCA_009831015.1 Picea engelmannii
AAAAAACTAGAAAACAGAAGCTTTATTATCTTGCTATTATATGTAGATGACATGCTTGTTGCAGGGTCTAATATGCAGGATATAAATGTGCTCAATAAGAAATTAGCCAATTCATTTGTGATGAAGGATTTGGGTGCTGCAAAGAAAATCCTTGGCATGAGAATAACAAGAGACAGAAAAAATCGCAAATTGACATTGTCTCAGGGTGAGTACACAGAGAAGGTGTTGGAGAAGTTTAGAATGCAGAATGAAAACCCAGTTAGTACACCTTTGGTGAGCCATTTCAAATTAACCAAGGAAATGTGTCCCAAGACACAGGAGGAGATAGAATACATGTCCAGGGTCCCTTATTCATCAGCAGTTTGTAGCTTGTTGTATGCAATGGTTTGCACAAGACCAGATATTGCACATGCAGTGGGAGTTGTGATCAGGTATATGAACAATCTAGGTAAAGAACATTGAGAGGCAGTAAAGTGGATTCTCAGGTATTTGATAGGTACTACTACTCATGCATTATGTTTTAGAGGTTCAGACACTTTTCTACAGGGATATGTTGATTCACATATGGCAGGTGATAAAGACAACAGGAGGAGCACCATAGGGTATGTTTTTACTATAGGTGAAATAGCAGTAAGTTGGATTTCAAAACTACAAAAGGTTGTTGCACTTTCAACAAGAGAGGCAGAGTATGTTGCTTCTACAGAGGCTAGTAAAGAGACGATTTGGTTATAAAGGTTTATGGAGGAATTGGGAAAGAAGCAGGAGAACAACAAGTTGTACTGTGATAGTCAGAGTGTCATTCAACTCATCCTTCAATTCAAAGACTAAGAATATACAGTTGAGGTACCACTTCATATGATCCACCTTGGAAGATGGACTTTTGAGGTTGGAAAAGATACACACTAGCCAAAATCCTGCAGACATGTTAACAAAGGGAGTAACCAAGGAGAAACTGAGTTCCTGCTCAGTTTCAGTTGGTCTTCAAGAATGAAGATGAAGATGAGAAATTTTCCAGGTCCAAGAAGGTTCAGAGTCCAACATATACAACAGCATTGGAGTTGTAGAGATCAGTCTCCAAGTGGGAGATTGTTGGTTGTGGAGCCTGATTATCTTCCTAATTTAGAGGTCTTTTACTTTCATTCATGTTTATTCCCCATGAAGTATTTACACCCCAAAATTATGTACACTCTTTCACGTGAGGGAGTGCAGAGTGGGGGTACCCCCTCTATAAGGTCTAGGGGGGCTATCCCCCCAGTTGGGGGGTCTGGGGGCAAGCGGACCCCCAGCAGGGGTTCGGGGGCGAAGCCCCTGAAGGAAAAATTGCCTTGTAAATGTATATTGTAATTTCATTGTAAATCTAGACCGTTCATTATAAGGTCGCAGATCTAATGGTAGAGATTATGTTAGGGTTTTTTTCCCTAGAAGGCAACCCTCTTTTATGAGGGAAATGTATTGCAGCTATGGTTGATGGCGAATATTGTATTCTAAGAGAGGAGACTGTGAGAGAAAGAAGAGGAAGTTACAACAGGTTTTTCTATAGGCTGTATCCCTTCATTTGTTGGATAATAATAAAGGAAGGACCTGACAATTTCTCTGGTGGACATAGCCCACACTGGGTGAACCACATAAATCTGTGTCTCTCTTGTATTGTGTATCTTTTGTGTTTTGTTTCCACATTTGTTTTATTTTATTGCTCCGCAGTCCTATTTTTCTAACATACATTATCTTCTACTCCTATTGACATCATCCATAAACCCCGAGAATCCCATAGTCCATGTACCCCTGATCTCTGAGCTTGTCTACTTTGTCATGCCTCTTGCACAATTTAACCCCAATCTAGTCATCCCCTTGATACTAGATTCAGTTTAACGGTTGTTTCCACTTCTCCTTCGCAAATCCCCCAACCAAGGGTAGTCTTGAGTCGCCCTGTCTCTCGACTTTGTCCATGTTCCTCTTCAGTTCCTGATTTTACCCAGTGGATTTCATAAATCCCTTTGCTTCTTAGATTCATGTTTCCCTTTTTGTCGACATCAGCACAGTTCCCAGAAGGGCGACAGTATCTTGGATCTCACTACCTTTATAATGTAGAGTCTCAGATGACACAGAGAGAACCATCATTTCTCTCTGCTGTCATTTGACCCCCACGACATTAGACTTCAACACTTTATCATGTAGCGGTGGGTCTTACTTTGCGACTATTGCAGTTATTTTTATATATGTCGAAGACCTATGAAATTTGATAGACTATCAATGTTTGTGTATCATAGACACTTCTCACAGGTGTCCTCACCTTTTTCAGAGTTTGTTCACCATCAAAATTATCCTCTGTCATTATCAAACCACCCCGGAGGGTGCTACAGTGATCTACTTCAACACACAGTTTTAGTTACTATATTACACATTTTTGAGTTACATGACACAAGCATGGGGCATGCTCGCCTCATTTGTACACAATTTTATTTTTTCACCCCTTGCGAAAGGTTTTGGTCTTACAGGTTCCCCTTTTCCTCCAATGGGTCGCTCTTGATACTCCCCTCAACAGTCTTTCTTACAAAGGTACTCTCAATAGAAGAAATATTGATGTATTTCGGCTATACGTATGCTCCTAACCTCACACATCAGGGGGCATCTGTTATCATCAGAATTTTTTCCGAAAATGGTTACAAGAATATAGTATATTTAAAACACCTATTAGTTCACCCATGGACCAAAAATTCATTTCCAAAAGTCTAAAACTATACATCTATTTATAAAATCAGCATGCACTAAGACTACACAGGGAGCGTGCGCACATGTGCCATCCATAAATGAAATAAAAGAGAACATGTGCATGATGTGCGACTGTGGATGAAATAAACCACGTACCCCTCAGAATGGTTCATTTATGATATTGGTTGGCCTTTCACCCACTTCTGGTTCAACTTCCAAGTCTATTTGACACCCAAATATCGGTTGAATCTAACTGAGGGGTTGGTCAAAGACCTAAGGGTGCCCTATAGGCCCCCTTGTTCACACTAAGAACTGGTTGCATAATGCCTCAAATATATGCTATAAAAGGAGGCCATGGGTGCACTATATTTATAAGGAATTCATTTGTATTGTTATGCTACTTATATTCTCTTGGAGAATCCTCTTTTCTCATCAAGAGTATATAAGCACCATTTCATTTATTCATTCATATCATCTCTTGAGTGAATATGCTTTGGATTCTCTTCACCATTTCATTATAGTTTTCTACTTGTAAGAAGAGCTCAATATTTGGGGGTACAAGAGCCCTCCCTTGGAGGAAGAGGGGGCCCATATATATCCCTTTCTCTTTGGTGTTTTCCCACTAATACAATCCTACCCATTGGTGGCATGAGTGTTGTTTATTTTCAATTTTAATGTTCTTATGCACTCTAGTTTAGTTTCTTTTATTGTTCTTAAATTAGTTATTTTGTTTATTCCTTTTCCTTGATGTTTCTAACTCTTTCATTCACTGTTGTCTTGCCTAGATAACCCAACTGGGCTTGTAATCATCCCTATTTTTCTCATTCAGGTGATAAAAGGGGTGCAACAACAAGCCATTCCATAATAGCATTAACCTTTGTTGTATCCACCGCAATAACTTCATCAAATATCACATGCCCTAAATAATGAATCTTCGATTGATAAAATGAGCATTTTGACAGCTTCCCAAACAATAGTTTCTCTTGTAGACACTGCAATACCATGCACAAGTGCTCTTCATGCTCCTCCATCATCAGAGAGTAAATCAAAATATTGTCAATGAATACTTGGATGAACTTGTCCAAGTATTCGCAGAACACCTCGTTCATCAAATTCATAAATACCCTTGGGGCGTTCGTAAGTCCAAATGGTAAAATGGTAAACTTGTAATGTCCAAACCTCATCTTAAAGGAGGTCTTAGGGATGTCGTCCTCCTTGATCCGTAATTGGTGATACCCTAATCTCAAGTCAATATTTGAAAACATCGTCACACCTTTCATCTGATCAAACAGATCATCAATCCTTGCCAATGGATATCGATTGCTGATCATTTCCTTCTTCAATTGATGGTAGTCAATGTAGATTCTGCACGACCCATCATTCTTTCATATGAAAATAACAGACACATCCCACGGTGACACACTTGGACGTATAAGTCCCAGGTCCAAAAACTCCTTCAGTTTCATTTTCAACTCCTGTAACTTAGGGGTCGACATCTGATAAGGAGTTATCGCTATCGGTTCAATTCCTGGTTTTAGGTCGATGGTAAATTACAATTCCCTCTCAAGTAGAAACCCTAGCAACTCCTATGGGAATACCTCCATAAACTCTTGTACTACTGGAAGGTTTTATAGTCCTTCTGCAATGCCCTTTTCATTTAATGCAAGGATCACATAAATCTTGCATCCTTTGATCATGCTCTTCCATAGCTATAGGGAATAGATGAACCTCAGGGAAAATACATGGTTCTTACCTAGAATCACATGTCTTTGTCCCTCGTCATCGACTAAGATCAATTGTTTCATCTTACAGTTGAGTATTGCCTCATGCGATTCCAACCAGTTCATATTGATCACGGTGTCATAAGAACCTAAGATCATGACACGTAGGTTGTACCTTGTGAAAAAATCTCCCAGGTTAAGGTTACAACCCATAACCTTTCCTCCAACCTTTTGTTTGGCTCCCGAAGCTATTTCTACAAATTTAAACTCGCCATGTTCGAGGGACTTTACCTTAATTATTTTTAACGCTGCACTAGAAATAAAACTCTATGTAGCACATGGATATATCAAAATACTAAGGGTATGGTCAATGACAGTACATGATGTCTTGAGCATAGTGGACTGGTGCTCTCCCTAGTGGTTATTCACCGCTACATGAATCCGATGGGCCTTGCCCAAATCTCCCATGGTAGTGGGTCTGTTTGATCCAGATGCTCTGGCCTTCTCAACTAGGAATTCACGCTAGTAATGTGGCTCTCCACATGTCCAACACCCTATCTTCAGTCCAGTTCTCCTGGTACCTGAAGTAGAAGTTGACAACCCAATGGCCTGGAACCTTGGTCTGTTCTGTTGAATAGGCCTAAACTATTTCTACTGCACTCGACACTACTTCTAGTGTTTTGGTCCTCTGTAAGGATTTTGTTGCTGAGATGTTGGTCTCCAAGGTGTAGTGAAGTTGGATCCTCTCATATTGCGTCGATACCCTAGTGCATGCATAACTGGTGTCTGATGCTACTGCGCAAAAAATGTAGCCGATCCTTTCGGTATTTCCAGAGTCTTGTTTTGACCCCTATTGATGAGATCCTCCTATTTTATGAGGGCCTTCTAGACAAGATCATGAAATTTTTGAGGCATCATAATCCTCACCTTTGCACGAATGCTGACATTAAGGCTGAACACGAACTTTTTGGCCTTAAGTTTCTTAGTATTCAGGTGCAGAGCATACCAAAGAAGCTCCATGAAACAAGCCTTGTACTTGGGCACTGTATGACTACCCCGTCACAAGGAAATGAACTCGTTGAGCTAATTCTCAATGAGTTTGTTGGGACCTTTGTTTTTGGATAAGGAGTTGCGCAAGAAGGACCACAGTCCCATTTTTGGCCTAGTACAAGTTGCACAAGCTATAGAAGAAGTTGGACAACAGATCAAGGAGAAGTAATAGAAATCAGTTGCGAAAAGGAGAACGCAATGCCAACAAAGAAAAATTAGTTGCAACAGAACAAAAAATCTTGCAAGCCAAATCCAGAAGACACGACTTAGCTTATATATAGGGATGAATATAATTGTAAAATGGCTTGTTGGTATCGCAAGTATAATGGTTGGTCATAATTGTTGTTGTCTATTACTGAGAAGTCAGATTTTGAGTTTTGTAATGTAATCGATACACCATTATGGGATATAGAGCTCTGCAACATGGGTCCAGACCCAAGAGTTTGTAAAAAAGAATTAACTTGTATCTCTGATATTGTAACTATGAAATATCTGAAGATAATATATGAGACGGATCCAAAATTTTAAAATATGTTGTGTCATTCTGTGTTTATACTATTGCATTATATCTTTACAGTACTTCTTTATGTTTCATGAGTTCCACATGATGTTTTTGTACATGAATGATTTTTTGCAACCCAAGTAGCTTCAGTTCTTGGATATGTGAGTTCAATTTTGTTCTATAGTTAGATGTCTTGCACAAGATCAGGATGAATCTTGAAGGATTTTTGAACCCACCTAAGTATTCTCCTTTCCCTTCCCTATCCTTTTGTCTCAGCAGTTCTTTGGGTGATAATTATTCTCTTCGGAGGAGATGAAAATGCCAATGCTCTAAACTAAACAATACCTTTTGTTGGTAACCTGAGAAGGACCCTGGTTTGATCAATCTTGCGCCAACAAAATGGTTCCATTACTGGGACCTGCATTAAAAGGGAACTTGTAGGGAGGATGCTTCCACAGATTCAAAAATCTAATATTGGCCAATGGTGGGAGAGAAATTGTGATTCCTTCATATGGAAAGAAGTAGAGATAAGGGAGAAATTTGTTAAAGACACTTGGGAGGTAGTATTTTACTCAAAAAAATCGAGCGACCAGTACAAGCTATTCTGGGTTAAGTTTTCGAAATAATTTTTCCATTGGATAGATAGGCTCCAAGAAGCTCTAGAGTTCCAAGAATGAGTCAAGAGGAGTTGTACTTTGGATACATAAAATATTGCAAGACTTCATCGACTGTATTGTCTGGTCACACAAGTGATTGATTTCTAGTTAAATACCACATTAAAAGGATACATTATTGATTTTGTAGCTGAGAATCACCATTCATTTTCATGAGAAGATGATGATTTCAAGAAAGACACAAGGGGAAGATTCTTGATATAAATCCCCCTTATGGATTAAAGTTTTCTTAATGGAAGGAGGGATGCTTACTATGTCCTTGATTATGATGGTAACGTAAACACCCTCGCCTGGGGTAGGGTGATTTTTGTGTAGATTCATGGCCTAAGACAGGGGAATGGTTTTTTGATAAGTGGGGGAAACAATAAGAAATGCACTCAAGAGACGAGAGAGCCATGAAAAGAGCTGCCATAGTTGAGAAGTGGTGGCGCAGAAAGATAAAGAAAGAAGCGAGACAGTCCGATAAGTTGAGGAAATAATTCAGACTGGGAGAAGAAGAGGACAGACAGATGAAAGATTTGCAGAAGATAAGAAGACAAGAAAGACTAGCCAGTCAAAGATTAAGTGAGAGAGAAGCGTAGAGAGAAAGACGTCCCTAGGAGGGTGGAAAAGAAGGAGAAGGTGTAGAAGCAAGAGAGGAGGAAGTTGACATGGATATTGAAGAGGAAAGAGAAGATTCATCCCCGATGACAAGAAATATCGGGAATCCAGCTGAAGAGACCGCTCCAGAGGAAGAAAACGAGACCCCCCAGATCAAATAAAACCTCCCCAAATCCATTGGTTCCAGCCCCGAATTGCCCATACCCTAAGTGTATTCTACACAAGTGGTAAGTTTGATACTACCCTCTTATGCTAGTTTTGTTCCAGTACAATTAGTTAGTCAATCATAGCCAGGAAGTGCCAGTACAGGGAGGATATTGGGATCCCCCAATAGATCGTAAGTAGGACTGTTAGGTTTTATCTTGATAGGTGCAGCAAGATCAACAATGTTTGGTCACACAGGAGGTTTGACTACCCGATACCCAGAATTTTGGGGTAAGAGAGATGAATATGTTGAGCAACACTGGTTCTTGTGTGAAGGTCCAGAGGGACTCCAGATGCGAATACGTTGGTTGAGTTCTAGACTGCCTTGAGAGGTTGCACTCTCAAATGGTACATGAATATTATTGATCCAGGACTACCACGAATGCAAGGTCAAGAGTTCACACTTGCGCAGTTACGAACAATGATCATAGCGGAGTTTAATCTACCTCAGTCATAACAATAATCTATGTCTAAGTTGCAAAAAATCCAACAAAGAGAAGGTGAATCAGTGTGCCAGAATTTTAAACATGCTATAGGGAGGTTAGCGCATCCAATCCATGAGGAAAATAAAAGAGAATGGTATATTCAGGGATTGTTACCTCTGACATGTATTCTGCTAATGCAGAAACAAATATCCACTTTGACAGATGCCTTGGAACAATCAATGAATATTGAAGCCATAGAGGGATATCCTTGTTGGGCACTTTAATTGTCTAATTGAATAGAAAATCAAAGTGTTCAATATAAATTGTCAACCCAAGGAAGTCTGTTATTTCAAGATAATTGTGCACAGTCTATGCTATATTATGAAAGCATCCCTAATCTAATTGTAGTAGGGAAGTTTTTTTTTTTAAAACAAACATTATCACTAACACAGTTATGTTGATACAACTAGAACTCTATAGATTTGAAATCACAATTGCAATCTAAACTGATGAATGTATAAGAACCCTGGATTTCCTACTCTAGTCTAAGTTTCTAATTTACTTTTGCAGGAAGAAGTTCTATACTATTTGCAGAAAGGAAATCTACTTATTGCAAGAAGGTACTTCACAATTTTATTTCTCGGAAACAAGATTTTAACCTAATGCAGAAAAAGGAAAAGCAGTTCTCCAACAATGTTTAGCAATCCACTTCTAATTCTCCAATCCACTTCTAATTCTCATGAGATAAGTTTATGTGCATCTAACAAGAAGGAACTAAACTATAACAACAATTGTATTCTAGAAATGTCTAATAGTTAAATCATTCGCATTTAAACCAATTAATCTAGAATTCAAAACAGAGGGGAATCAGTGAGGAAGGTGGGCCCTTTCATTCTCACTGAATCCGCTCAAAGAAATAGGTTACAATATACTAAAGGAATTCAATCCACTCTTTCATTCAATTGCCAAAAATGTCTATGTACAATAAGCATTACCTTTCTTTCTCCAATCAAAATAATTCCTCTTCATTACAAAATAGTTGCTATTTAAAGTCGGAGTCATTCAGTAGAATGTAAACAGAACAGTCTTGAGAATCCCCGATTCTCAAGATGTTCGTTTGATATAATTAATACAAAATCTATAATTATCCTTGATCAACATCATGAGCCAACATATCCAATCAACAGGTGTTGCAACAGTCGTATAACAACAGGACCGGTGATGTCTGTTGTAATAGCTTCCATGATTGACGAGTTTCTGTTGCAGTAGTCGTGTAACAACTTCCAGGATTAGTGCCATCCATTGCTGCAATCATGTAACAACTTCTAGGATGGTTGGCACCCATTGTAGATATCATGTAACAACTTCCAATATTGGCGCGTAGCTGTAACAACAACGATTTTCTCGAAGTGGGCTTGGGAAAAAGGGTCTTAGTACTCATTATAATAGTCATTTAGCTTAGGAATGAGAAGGTTGAATGGGCAAAAGATTTAGTGAAAAAGGGACATTTTTGGGTCTTAACATGCCCCCCAACTGAATACATTGCATTTCCTCATGCAAAACACATTCAAACCTTAATTTGTTGCTGAATTAGATAACTATCTCCTCCAGTGCAAAATTGCTAAGAGAAATTGCTAATTCCGGTATTGAAAAATGTTGTGTCCAAAAGAAAATTTGTTGTGTCAACGATCTGTCTGAGTTTCTTTATCCTTGAGAATAGAATCATTTTGAGTTGCTCGAGTAACAACTTGTGAAGGAAACAAAGGTTCTTGTTTGCAAGCTTCTGGTATACCAACAATTGTTTTATGACATTGAGATCTCCTTTGTTTTACTGATTTTTGTGTAGCAGTAAGTTCATGTTCAGTCTTGACTGAGACAGTTACTGGTTCTTTAGCGAATGGAACCTGTTCTACTATTTTTTCTGTAGCAGTAAGTTCATGTTCAATATTGAATAAGACAGATGTTGGTCCTTTAGCAATTGGAACTTTGACTACCTCATATCCTGCCTCAAAGTAAATGTTTCCGCACTCAAATCACATGAGTTCTTTGTTTCTGTCCATAACAACTTTTGTCAGTGCTAGGATGTTCATGGATATCCCTTTTAGATTCTTCTATCGAGTAGCCTCCACCTCTTGTTTCACAGTATTTAACTCTGCTTTGAGGTTATCATTCTCTATTATTAGTGCAACGATTCTGGAATTTTCTGTATTCTTGATATTTCTCTCTATTTGGGCAAACAATTGGGCAAGTGGCACATCCTCAACATGTTGTGTAGCTAGTTCTTGTGTAACAGCTATGTCTATTAGGACTAGTTCTTGTGGAACAGTCTTGACATGGACAGTTGGTTCTTGTGTAACAGATGTGTCTGTCAGGACTGGTTCTTATGGAACAATCTCGACATGGACTATTGCTTCTTGTCTAACAGTTGTGTCTGTCAGGACTGGTTCTTGTGGAACAATCTCGACATGGACAGTTGGCTCTGGTATTACTAACTCTGGTAGGACAATCCTCTGTGGAGCAACTGGTTATGGTGTAACAGTATCGACCTGGACAACTGGTTCTTGTGTAACAACAGTATATGTCATGACTGGGTCCTATGGAATAGTCGCCACTTGGACAGTTAGTTCATGTGGAACCATACCTGTATCAACCATAGAGGACAGTGGACGAAGAATAGGAATAACCTATTCCACATCTTGCCATCCAATTGTAGCTTCGACAGACCTGGTGGACCTAGTTCTTCTACTGGGTAAATTAGAAACGAAAGCAGGGGTTTTCTTCTTCGTTGCTAGAGGAGGAACGGAGCGTTCTTCCTCAATCACAGAAGGAGGATATTCTGGTATACTAGGGTCTACGATGATCTGGACGTCGTCAATGGAAGTGTGATGTGTAGAATCATCAAGTAGAGACGATGATTCTGTTGCGATTCGAGTACCTTCATTCTGAAAGGAGAAAATAGTTTCATGAAGTTCTATGCATAAAGTAAAACCTGGTATTCGTACCTCTGTAGAATTCTCTGTCACAGCAGCCAGACGGCTCTGATTTTTTTTTTATCCAATTTGGTCAAGGGATATCTGAGGTTTTCCCTTGAATGGACATTTTCTTTTCTGAGAAAGTGCATTGGTAATGATAGTAGGTGCTTGATCGACTGTTGTAGCAATAGGAGGGTTCTGTATGAATTTCGGTGCAGTGGAAGAGGCAGTAAGAGGACTTGATGTTACAGTGTACCATGCTGACTTTGCTCACTTTTTAGGTAATGCAGAGATAGGAACAGGGGTTTTCTTTTCAGAGATAGGGGGTAGGTTGTCAATGATAGGTGTCACAATGGACCATGTTGACCTTGTTCTCTTTCTCAGTGATCCAGAGATAGGAGTAGGGGTGTTCCTTTCAAAGACAGGGGGTAGGTTTTCAATGATAGGTGTTGCAACCAAGTGTTGTGATGCATGTCTTGATCGACTGGCTAGTTGTTCATCTATTTTTTCGACCATAGCTATAGGTTGTTGCAATGTAATTTCGTCGAGGCTTGTCTGGATGGTTCCAAGATGGCTTCAGGTTATGCAGTTTCTTTTCTACGTCGTCTTATGGGTAGCGACAGTAGGGGTTTGGACTATTGTTGCAACCGAGGGAAGAGGCTCAGGAAGAGGTCCATGGGTTGTGTTTTCAAGGACTGGTGCAATCATATATGTATGTACAGACTGTGGCTGGTCTTCTACAACAGGTAATGGGTTATTGGAAATGCCCATACCTCCACGAATTAATAGGTCGATGAGTCTGTGAGTAGAAATGAAGTTCTTGGGGTTCTTGGATTTGTTTATAAAATGAGCCATGTTATGCAATGAATGGAGGAGAAAATAAGGAATGTTTATGAATTTATGATGTTGCAGATGTGATAATAAGATGAAATCAGAAAAATAAACAACTTGGTATCGACCTTCAAAGGTAATGTACCTTTTAAGAAATTTTGCGACTTTCCCCCATGGCTCTGGTAAGGAATTGACATCTGCACCTCTGCCTTTGGTCTGAAGTTGCTCAGTGTTGACGAGGAAACCCTTATGTGCATCCGAAGGATGTGTTTTTCTGTGAAACCATCGGTATCCTGTTCTTGGAAACCCTGTTACAACAACAATTATTTCTTTTGACACTAGAATCCTTACCCCATTCACCATTGAATACCCTTTGGTAAGATTTTGACTAAACTCCAATACCTTGTCCTCATTAAACCCCTTCAAATTTTTAAAATATGTTATACAGTTGGCCTGGAGAAATATTTGGTAGGCCTCTGGGTGTAGTAACAAACCGTCCAGATTTGAGGGTTCATATCTCACAGCTGATCCTCCCATGATGTTGCTTGAGAGTCTAACAGGCACGTAGGAGGAGAAACTATCACCTAAATCAGAGACGCAACAAGCTCGAACATGGTTTGCAGAAAGAATACAGTGTCTCAGTAAAAATAAGTGTGGGCGGAAAGGTGGTGGAGGTGTGTATAAAATTCGGTATGGATGGCTAGATTTACGTTTCCCCACCCAACTAAGCGGATTGGCTCCAGGTGCATCAATTTATGACAACCAGTTAGTAAATAGGAAACCGTGCCTTTATATATTTATTACTTTAACACGTAGGATTAATCGCGTACCTCATATCTTACCGCACATAACGACCTATCAGAGTAACCGCACTATCCAACCGCCATCTGAGTTGTGCAGAATAGCTAACATGATGAAGGATCATGAGAGAATTGACAGCTGGAGCAGAAATAGAGTCCTTACTGTAGTTAGCCAACTGGAAATCGCTGAATGTGAAGTCAAGTCATTATGAAGCAGCACTTTCAGATAGAGAGCATCATTGTTGTCTAATCAGTGGTGCTATGGCATGGAAAGATTGGAGGGCTGGAGCAGCAACATCAACAAAAATGCGAAAAAGAAAGAGTGAAGTGGCAGGAAAAAAAATAACAACAATTAGTGTATCAACAGGTTCTTCAGCAAAAATGGTGGAGGTAGGTGTAACAACATGGAAATCGACCAATTTAGCGAAAAAAGGGTGTAACAGCATGGAAATCGGCCAATTTATCGAAAAAAGGGTGTAACAACATGGAAATCGACCAATTTATTGGAAGAAAGTGTAATAGCATGGAAATCAGCCAATTTATCGGAAGAAGGTGTAACAGCATGGAAATCGGCCAATTTATCGAAAGAAGGTGTAATAGAATGGAAATCGACCAATTTATCGAAAGAAGGTGTAACAACATGGCAATCAGCCAATTTAGCGAAAAAAGGGGTGTAACAACATAGAAATCATATGAATGCTACATTAGTTAGTTTCTAGGAAGTTTTTCAACTTCCATGAACTAATTGTTTGACTCATTTTGCGCTACTCAACCTTGTTGTTCATCAATTCACCTGCACACACATAACCGCTTGATACCTTTCAAATCTTTATTAGCATAGTAATGAAAATAGAGATATTTCAACTAGAAACAAATAAATGAAATTTTTTTTGAGGTTATTTATATACTAGGTCTGAGAAAAAGAAGTCCTAAAGTTCAGAAGGGGAAGGAGAAATCTCCTTTCCATTTAAGAATTCATAACATGTATCAACTGTACATCTAGTTTTGAATTCTTCCTTGGATAGTGGACATTGATATAGACACAAGCAATGACCATTTGCATGTAACTGTGTATTGGATCCATCAATAGTAATCAACCGAACTGTTCCATTGGGAAAAACAGAGTCTACCTCATAAGGTCCTAGCCATTGTGTATGCATCTTACCTTCAAATTCCTTAAAGCGTGATTCATACAACATAGCCCAATCTCCTTTTTGGAATAATTTCTTCTTGATGAATCTATCATGCCATTTTGTTCCGTGTTGTTGAATCACTGTGCTTTGATGGATGGCCTCCAAACGCTTTTCATCAAGCTCATTGAGTTGTTGTAGTCTGTCTTTCTGTGCCATAGTCAAGTCGAGGTTGACTACTGATGCAGTTCTTAAGGTTTTGATTTCGAATTCAATGGGGAAAACATGGCTTTTTCCATATACTAGCTTGTAAGGAGAAAATCCAGTTGTGCTCCTCCAAGTAGTTTGGTATGCCCATAGAGCTTCATGCAATCTGTCAAACCAATCCCTACGATTTTATCTCAATGTTTTAGTAAGAATGGCTTTGTTAACTTTGTTGGTGCTTTCCACCTCGCCATTGCCTTGTGGATGGTATGGAGAATCTATTCTATGTAAAACATGATATTTACTGAGTAGATCTTCAAATTTATATGATTTGAAAGGGGGTTCTCCATTGGTTACCAATTCTCAGGGAACTCCAAACCTAACAAATATATCTTCAAACAAGAATGCCAAGACAACTTTTGTTGAGGCTCTGACAAGTGCTTTTGCCTCCACCCACTTGGTCATGTAATCTGTATAGACCAATATATATACTTTCTGATTGGAAGGTGGGTGAAAGGGTCCTACAAAATCCATGGCCCATCTCTCAAAAGGATCTAACACTACCTCATACTAGAGAGGCATATCATCCCTGTGAGTTGGCTGACCCATGTGTTGGCAACTGTCACAAGCTTGGACATACTTCTTGCCATCTTGAAATATGTTGGGCCAAAAATATCCCATACTTAAAACTTTATGCCCGGTCCTTTTATCAGCAAAATGAACCCCACAAGGGCCATCATGGAAAGCTTTCAGCATATCATAAAATTCATCATCCCTCACACATCTCCTGATTTCTTGGTCGAGGACTATGTAGAAGAGGTATCCTTGTATCGAACTATACCTAGCACTCTTTTGAATAATATTCCTTCTTTCTCGAGGAGATAGATGTGGAATTACCTTCCCTGCAACCAAATAATTACCAATGTTTGCATACCAAGGTGAGTGAGCAGATACTACAAACAAATGTTCATCAGGAAAGGAATCATCTACAGGTGAATTATCATCATTTATATGTAATCTTGAGAGAAAATCAACAACCACATTTTCTTTTCCTGGTCTATCCACTATAGCGATGTCAAATTCTTGCAGTAGTAACAACCATCTTGTCACTCGGGCATTAGTAATAGGTTTATTCATTAGATATTTAATGGTTGTATGATCAGTATGAATAAATGTGGGATAACTAGTTACATAATGCCTTAATTTATTGATTGCATAAACTACTGCCAAGAATTCTCTTTCAGTAATTGTGCAATTTAACTCAGCAGGAGCCATGTTCTTGATGATATAGTATATAGCAGAGGGTTCTTTGTCATCATGTTGCCCTATTACTGCACCAATTGTAGTTTCTGAGGCATCTGAAGAAATGTGAAAAGGCAAAGCCCAATTGGGCGCTCTCAAGATGGGAGCTGTGGACAATTTATGTTTAATATCTGCAAAAGACAATTCATAGTTGTCAGTGCAATGAAAGTCAACATATTTTGTTATTAGAAAAAACAATGGAAAGGCAAGTTTAGAGAATTTTTTAATGAATCTCCTATAATACCCAACATGCCCTAGAAAACTTCTTACCTCTTTCTGAGTTGATGGAGTTGAAATGTCCAAAATTACCTAGATTTTGGTTGGATCTACCTGAATCCCTGCATAAGAGATGAAGTGTCCTAGAACTACCCCTTCATGCATCATCATATGGAACTTTTCTATACTTAAAGAAAGATGAGAACGTTTACATATTTTGAGCACTTTTTCTAGATTAGACAAAGCTTCTTCAAAATCAGTACCATAAGTTGTAAAGTCATCCATGAATATTTCCATACAGTCATTCACCATATCAGAGAAAATACCAATCACGACTCTCTAGAAAGTGGCTGGTGCATTACACAAGCCAAATGGGAGAAACTTGTAGGAAAATGTACCCCAAGTGTTGGTAAAGGTGGTCTTATCTTGGTCCTGTGGTGCAATTTTTATCTGGTTATAGTCATTGAATCCATCTAGGAAAGAAAATATTTTTTTTTCTGGCTAGGTTTTCTAAAACCTAATCAATAAATGGCAGAGGGAAATGATCCTTCTGTGTGGCCTTATTCAGGGATCTATAGTCCACACATACTCTCCACTTAACATTATTTTTAGGCACAATAACCAATGGTGATACCCACTCGTTGTCTAATATAGGATAGATGAATCTGGCATTGACAAGTTTCTGAAGTTCTTCCTTAACAATTTATTTAAGGTTTGGGTTCATCCTCCTTTGCGGTTGACAAATGGGTTGACATTCTTCTTTGATGAATATATGGTGGGTGCATATTTCAGAGGGAATTACTTTCAGATCCATGTAATCCCAGGCAAATTCTTCTTTATGTACAGTCAGTAATTTTAGCAATCGACGAGTTTTAGTAGTCGAGAGATTGGGATTGATGTTCAAGGTTTTTCCAGGTTCAACTTCCATAGTGATTCTCTTAGAACTAACTCTAGGAAATAATTCAGTTGTTGTTGTTTCATCATCTATTGTTACAGTGTTCGCTGTTACAGTGGTTGTTGTTACAGCTGAATCAATTTGATTGTCAGTAGTTTCTGAGAACATTTCCGAGTTCATTTCCTCCTGGGCAATAGGGTCAAAGACTCTGATCAATCGATGGTGTGTGTTCTGTGTAACAATAGAGGGGTCACAAATAAATCAGTTGATTAACTCATACTCCATCTCATTTTTGAAACTCAAGGCCTTTCCTATACTTAGCATAGGCAGAGCACTTCCATCCTCAGTGTCCATCCATAGAGAATTTCCAGGTTCTGCACTGGGTGTAGCATGTGGATACATGGTAAGTTTTTTTGTGTCATAACCATTAGAGATGGTCATGGAACCAGATTTGCAACCAATGAAAGCATCATATGTAGCTAACCATGGTTGTCCCATAATTAGAGGATGGCCTCCTAGACGATATTTGGGTTGCAAAATGACAAAATCAGCAGGATACTCCCATGAGTCCACTAAAATGACTAAATCATCGATTACTCCTTCTGGTCTGATGGTAGAGTGATCAGCTAATTCTAGAATAATAGGAGTAGGTCGGATTTGTCTTTTGAGTTGCAGAAACTGCGTAGTTTCTATTGGCATGATGTCATTTTCTACCCCTAAGTCAACTAGTACATGTGGAATAGATATCTTTCCAATTATAACAGTTACTGTATGATTTCCTGGGTCGCCATATTTAATAGGTGGAGTTTTTCCTAACATCAGCTCAGAAAAATCCCCCACTACATGCACTATGAGGGGATCTTTAGGTTTTTGTCCAGGTTTTCTGATACAGAGGTCCCTCACAGTCTTGGCATAAATACGGACATCCCTTATCGCTTGTAGTAGTGGAATATTAACGTGTAGATTTTGCAATTCTCCTAGGATATTGAAAGATGGTAATTCCACGGGCTTGGTAATTTTTAGTCTATCAGGGAATGGTGGGTCTGTTGATTCTATAATAGGTTGGTCAATTTATTCTGTATCAGCAGATGGTCTCTCCCCTAATTCCTTATCTGATTCTGAAGATGGAGCATCTTCAATTATTGGCTCAACTATTCTCCCTGATCTTAATTTTATTGCATCACAAGGCATAGGAGTAATAGATAAGGTTGGCACATTATGTATGTCTATGTTCTAAACGACCTTATTATTTTGGTTTGGGTTAGCTTGCATAGGCATCTGAGGTCATAAGGGAGGATTGTCCAGTGAGGCATTGGGAGGCAATTGCAGTTGTTGATGCTGGTACGAGGGTTGGAACTATTGTTGATAGGGGTTCGGTTGGTGATGGCTTTGATAACTGAGTTGTTGTTGAGGGACTCTCCCATATGGGTTCCATTGCCCATAGTGATTATGTTGTTGGGGAATAGGTAACCATGAATTGGGATCCTGATAAGAGGGTGGTATTTGATTTGGAGGGGGAGCATTCGTCTGGCCATAAGGTAGTTGATTGTTCCAATAATTAAATGCTGGAGGAGAGAATTGAGAGTTCATACCTTGACCTCTTGGCTACCATTGTCTTCTTTGTGTTATTAGATAGACAACCTCTGCTTCCTCATTAGTTGCCTTCATTGATGCTTTTAAACCTGGTAGAGAGGGACATTGGTCAGTGGCATGGTCTAATTCACAAATAAGGCATACCTGGACACTGTTCAGTGGGAACTCCCTTGGTGGATGTTTCTTTCTGCATTTCAGACAGAAAATGCATAATGCTTTCTCTGATTCTGCTTGTTTTTGTTTGACCTGCAAAGTATCCATTTATGAGGCAAAAGAGTTAATCATCTCTGTTTTGAAATTTTCTAACAGATTACCTATTTTTGCTCTTGTTGCTCCTCCATTGGATGATTTATATACCCTTGAAAAGTGGTATCTTTGGTAGCTGACTTATTCCTTGTAGATCCTCGAGAACAGCTTTTGCAGAGATCTACAATGTCCTCATAAGATTCCTTATATATATCTCCCTTGCCAAGAATATTCAACATATCTAAACAATCTTCTCTAACTCCTTTTAGAAAAATTGTTTTTAGAATGTCCTTACTTACATTTGAATGTCCAGACCTTTGTAGATTATATTGAAGTCACTCCACAAAGTCTTCAAGGATCTCATCCTCCTTCCTTGACATCTTGAATAGTTCCTCTCTTCGTTCCCTCGTTCGACATTAGTCTTGGTATTTGTTCAAGAAAAACTACCTCATTTGTACCCATGTTGAAATGTTTTCTCTTCCAAGGCTCATGAACCATCTTAATGCATTACCCTTTAATGTAGCTGGAAACAGTTTAAGCTTCTGCACAATGGTAGTGTAGTCATAGCTTCTACACAAAATGTCAAATTCAAATAGAAACTCATCCGGATATTCAGTAGATAATATATGAAAAATTGGGAGCTCTGATAAAGGTATGTTTTTCATAGGAGCCATCCCTCATGTGGGAACATCAGAAATAGGAAAAACCAAGGTAGAGATAGTATTTTCATTGTTTACCTAATCCTCGTTGTTCTTTGGATTCTCTTGGTAGAGCTCTTCTTCATTATCCCCTTGATTCTCCATATGTTCTCTTTCTCTCCAAACAACGTCCCACTCTTCTTTAGTGACTATCTAACCATTGATCTGATAAACAAATTCTTCTAGTTTTTCCCTATTCGAGGCTATACTTCCTTGATATCCAACGTTCTCTAGTGTTGCTTGCTGATTTGTTGGTGACAAAACTTCAGCTTCGACTTCAACTTCAGCTTCATCTCTTGATGAGAATGATGTTTCGATAAGGGGTATTTATGTTGATTGTAGATCACATCTTCTTGGAGGATTTGTAGGGAGAAAAATAGATCCTGAAGAACAATCTTCTCTGGCGATAATCTCATCAACAATGGTTTGTCTCCCAAGTATCTTAGGATTTATTCCTCTACGTCCTCTAGTACCTATAAGGTTAGTATTTTGGGGGATTCATTCTCGTGTTTCATGATTCATGTAGACTATACATTCCTAAGAAAGAAAACTAATTTGCTTACCAAAATCTATAATTATTCTCCTCGGCAGCGGCGCCAAAATGTTGGGCACTTTAATTGTCTAATTGAATAGAAAATCAATGTGTTCAATATAAATTGTCAACCCAAGGAAGTCTATTATTTCAAGATAATTGTGCAAAGTCTATGCTAGATTATGAAAGCATCTCTAATCTAATTGTAGTAGGGAATTTTTTTTCTTAAAAATGAACATTATCACTAACATAGTTATGCTGATATAGCTGGAGTTTTATAGATTTGAAATCACAATTGCAATCTAAACTGATGAATGTATAAGAACCCTGGATTGCCTACTCTAATCTAACTTTCTAATTTACTTTTGCAGGAAGAAGTTCTATACTATTTGCAGAAATGAAATCTACTTATTGCAAGAAGGTACTTCACACTTTTATTTCTCGGAAACAAGATTTTAACCCAATGTAGAAAAAGGAAAAGCAGTTCTCCAACAATGTTCATCAATCAACTTCTAATTCTCATGAGATAAGTTTATGCGCATCTAACAAGAAGGAACTAAACTGTAACAATAGTTGTATTCTAGAAATTTCTAACAGTTAAATCATTCGCATTTAAAACAATTAATCTAGAATTCAAAATGGAGGGGAATCGGTGAGGAAGATGGGCCCTATCCTTCTCATTGAATCTGCTCAAAGAAATAGGTTACAATATGCTAAAGGAATTCAATCCACTCTTTCATTCATTTGACAAAAATGTCTATGTACAATAAGCGTTACCATTCTTTCTCCAGTTAAAAAAAATCCTCTTCATTACAAAAGCTCTGCTATTTAAAGTTAGAGTCATTCAGTAGAACGTAAACATAACAGTCTTGAGAATCCATGATTCTCAAGATGTTCATTTGATATCATTAATACAAAATCTAGAATTCTCCTTGATCAACATCGTGAGCCAACATATCTAATCAGCAGGTGTTGCAATAGTCATATAACAATAGGACGGGTGGCGTATGTTGTAACAACTTCCAAGATTGACGAGCTTTTGTTACAGTAGTCGTGTAACAACTTCCAAGATTGGTGGAATCCGTTGTAGAAGTCATGTAACAACTTCTAGGATTGGTGGCATTCGTTGTAGCAGTCATGTAACAAATTCCAAGATTGGCGCGTAGCTGTAACAACAACGATTTTCTCGAAGTGGTCTTGGGAAAAAGGGTCTTAGTACTCATTATAATAGTCATTTAGCTTAGGAATGAGAAGGTTGAATGGGAAAAATATGTAGTGAAAAAGGGACATTTCTGGGTCCTAACAATCCTGGGAGCCTGAGATTTACCAGACCCCCATTAGATGAAAATTTGGTGCAGCTACAAGGGAAAATATCACTGATTACAAAAAATATTCAATAACTGATGATACCTAGACCAGGAAGTCAACAGGTTTGGTGTACAAGATGTTATACAGAAGGACATCTAGTGAAAAAATGTCCATGAATAAGGGGAATGGGACCTCCTCATAATCTTATGGTACCCTCACCAAGATCCACGGGAGGAATTGTGCAAGTATCTGCAAATTTACCATTCCAAAACCCCACCCCGTATCATGTTTTTCCTTGGAGCCAAGCAGCACAAGCAGTTGGGTATTGCGAGATTTTCTGAATCCATGGGAATGGGCTGAGCCAGTGTCCCATTATGAAGAAATATTAGACAATACCAAATAATGTACACTATGAGTTTTGTGCATCTACCACACACACCACTAATCAGTGTAGAGCGTTGGATGCACTTGCAGATAGGTTCTAGAAAACAACATTCAGGGTGAATGAAAACCCTCAAGGACCGGGAAGAGGTCGGGGAGGTGGAGCCAGAGGAGACTTCAGAGGGTGAAGAACTAGGGGAAGAGGGCCAAGAAGATGTTACAACTGTGATGAGCAAGGCCATATGTCTATGGACTGTCCTCATCTGAGGCGACCATGGTGATATCACTGTAGAACCAATGGGCATCCAACTGAAAAATTCCCATAACTAATTCCAAAATAGGAAGATCAGGTACGTCAATGAGGAACTAACCTCATCAGTTCAGAAATCAAGAGAGTTAGTAAAGGACAATTTCCCAAATTCAATATCGTCACTCGAGGAGGAGAAAATTTAGGAGATGATGTTGATAATCTACCTCAGATCCATAAAGAAGCACCTAAGGAAGATAGGTATGGCCCTCTAAAACTTAAGTTGTTCTTTAAAAATGCCATAGAAGTGTTTCAGAATATCCCTAGCCTTGAAATGAAAGAGAAAGCCCCACATCCTATTATTTACCCTAAGATTGTGCAAGTCCTTGCTTCACCCCCTACACCTAGAATCCTTTTAGTCACACCAAGACAACCTAAGAAAACTCAAAATGTAGTTGACCTTTGGTTTCAATTATTCTCTGACATTCTCGGGAATGACCAATTAACAGAAAAGTTGTGCAGTGTGTTATACCTAGTTTTAGGAAATGAGGAACCCGCAGAATAAAGAATAAGGATTAATCTTCTTGAGAAGAGTACTCAGAGTGTGCAGAGAAGGAAAGTACGAACTGGAAAATAATTCAGACTAGTAGCCTAGTTAGATGAATATGAGATTAAGGATGTGTTGACGGGCGTAAGCGACACACCGTCAACTGGAAGGTTAGATCTAGAACGGGGTTGTCTAATTAAACCAAGCCGTTTGGTATAATCTTCATACCAAACAACTTGAGTTAATTAGACAACCTCGGTCTGGATCTAGCCTTCCAGTTGATGGTGTGTCACTTACACCCATCAATAGGATGTTATGTTAGATCTAGGATCTGATGCAAATATTATACTAAAAATACTTTTGAAGCCTTAGGAAAACCCAGTTGACATATTCCCCAATATAGCTAAGGATAACCAACCAATATTGTATTTTCCCCATAGGAAGACTAGAGAATGTATAAATATTTGTTGCGGGAGTGAAAACTATAGATGAATTTGAGGTGATTGATATCATGGAGGATAATGACCCTTACCCTCCAATACTTGGGATTAATTGTGCATATGAGAAATATGCAGTGATCGACCTAAAGAAAGAAACTATGACATTTGAGGCAGAAGGGATCAAGGTAGTTCAACCCTTGGATTCGTATGTAGGTACCAGATATATGGAGCCAATAGACAACAATATGGAGGGACAAGAATTGGATCAGTTGTACACTGTAACAATCAGAACAAGAGAAGATTACATAAATCCTATTGTTGATGGATCGATAAGTTGAAGGAGTATATAGACAGTGGACGAAGATTCAAAACTGGCATTTGAAAGTTGGTAGTAAGGATCAGTGGATGAAGATTCAAAACTGGCATTTGAAAGTTGGCAGTAAGGATCATATAAATGATTCTCAAAGAGTTGCGCAATTGTCAGGGAAACCAGATGGGTTGGGACCAAGGTTAGAGAACACACAGTATATGATGGTACCTCAGGACTTCATAGTTTTCTTCTCAACATGGAAGAAAAGGTAGCGGAGGGTCAAAGGATCTCAATACTAGATTTGTCCCTCCAAGGCACCCATTCTATATAGTGGGCCAATAAAAAAGACTTACTCAGAAATTGGGACGATGTGAAGCAAGATATCAAATATAGGTTTCAAGATAAGGAGCAGTTGGAATCAGAGATGCAGATGGATTTCCAAGTTGCGCAATTGTTCAATGGAGAATATGATCCTAAAGTACATATTGAATAGTGCATGACACAGTGGAAAGTTTAAGAAATACCCTCTTTCTTCTGGGTTCAGGTATTTCTGCACTCACTAGGTCCAATCCTGAAATCTTGGCTCATACATGAAGAACCTAGAAGATAGAACAACGACTGGAAAAAATTGGCCGATCACTTTTGCAAGGACTTCTCATTTACAATTAAGCTCCCTGAGCTTGAAGTAGTCCTACAGAGAATTAAAGAATTTCTTTTTATAGACAATATTAATCAAAAATCAAACCTAGTCGTATGTGTAAAACATAGCCGAGAAATTCATACTAATCTTCACCTAACCTTAGACAAGAAGCCTATAGAATGATATAAGATTTCCAGGGATTCTGAAACCCCAGATGATTTAGAGGAATTGAGGAACCTATCCATTAAAGAAGCATAAGGTAACAAATAAATACAGAACATCATACCCAGTCAGACTAATAGTTCTTATAATCACCCATTAAAGTTGTGCAAATTCAATATAGGGAACATAGAGCAACCTAAGATAGCTATGGTGGGCGATTACTGGGATGATAGAACTAGTTAAGAAATACATAGTTTGTTGCAGGAATACGAGGATTTGTTCCCAAAGACCTTTTCAGAGTTAAAAGGGATCAAAGGAGTTATGGCAGAAATGAAAAATGAATTGAAAATAGGATCAAAGCCTGTGAGGCATAGACCATACTTCCTTAACCCTATAGTAAAAGAGAAGGTTAAGAAGGAGATAGATAAGATGTTGGAATATGGAATTATCTTTGTAGTGGAAGAAGCATAATGGGTTATCCCAATAGTCATCCAGATCAAGAAAGGCATCGAGGATATCGGGGTCTGCGTACACTATAGAAGCCTTAACTCTTCCTATGTGCATGACCCTTTTCCAACACCTTTTACTGATGAGGTGCTAGAACAAGTTGCTGGAAAATAAGCATACTCATTTACAAATGGATTTTTAGGGTGCCAGAAAGTAAGGATTTCCAAAGAGGACAAAAATAAGACCACATTCATAACAAAATGGGGGTCTTTTGCATACAATGTGATGCCATTTGGTTTAAAGAACGCCCCTACAGTTTTCTCCAAGATTGTAATAGCAACTTTTAGAGAATTTATTCACAAGTTTATAGAAATTTATATGGATTATTGGATGATATATAGTTTTCTCAAGGAATTTGTAGCATTGTTACGTCTGATGTTTGAAATATGAAGAGAATTGCAGATATCATTGAATCTCAGAAAGTGTATCTTTTGTGTACCACAGGGAAATGTTTTGGGCCACTTAGTATGCCAAGAGGGAGTACTGGTAGACCCACCCAAATTTGTGGTTATTGTGAACATGCCCCCACCTATGAGTGATAATAAGTTTCACTCCATGTTAGGACACACAAGGTACTATCGTAGGTTCATTAGAAGATATACAAACATTACTGCACCTCTCTAAAATCTATTGAAAAAGTCTGAAATGTTCCACTGTGTAATGATCCCAAGCCATTATGCAAGGATCATCATTGTTTTGGTGTCTTTTAAAAACGTTTTCTGAGTGAGGTATTTCGTCAAACACTTTGTTGATCTACCTTTTAGATGTGTTTATATGTGTGTATGCAGAAAATAACAGAAAGAGATAACCATGGAACATACCTCAACCATATGCAATAAGATAGACAAGCCAAAACATCTCAATTCTTCTTTATTCATAAAATAGAGAAACCTGCTACAATGAAGATGTTGATCTAGAATGCTCAACAGATGGCCAAGAAGATAGACAATAGATAATAGCTGCTACAAAATTCTTCCGCTAATACAAAAGATTCCTCTAAAGGCTGAATAAGAAATGAAGATCAATACAAGAAGATCTGAATGCCAAACTCTCGAGCTGAAAAATGCCACGCTCCAATAGAAGGATGAAACCCTCAATAACTTGGCCCTGCTGCCAAAAATGTCCAATCACCCTAATAAATATGCCAACTGATAGATCGGGTGATGGTAAGAACAACCCAGGTGACCAAATCTCCAAGATCCCTCTCAATCTCTGTAGATATGAAATCCCCCATTGAATGGTGCGCCCCACTGGATGACTGAAACCCTAGATAATCCGGCCCTGCTGAAGGAGGCCTCCAAATGCTCTGAAACTGTCCAGAAATATAGATCAGAACACTTCAAGTCACTAGGTAAAGTATCAGGGTCAGATCTAAAGTGTAACCCTCCAAACGGACTAGATCTGGATCTCAGAAACGCCCTCCTTCTCTTCAATTCGCCCCACTGCTCAAGAAATAATCTGAGGCATAAAATTGTCTCAGAAAGAACTAGATCTGATGTCCAAGGCTCTGCAATGAAAACCCAAGTGATAGAATCCTCAACGGCCCTGTCAATCTCCTACAACGAATCTCTCTCCAAAGATGGTGCACCCCTCTTGCTGGAATCCCTCAACTGGTGTACCCTCTCTCTATCTGCACATGAAACTGATGTAGAATCCTCCTGCAACTGAGTATATTTGGAACTATAATGGTGTGGGAGAGTATTTCATATCCGAGACCAATCTTGAGACAAGATAGGTGGAATCTTTCACCACTGAATCGTCCTCTAGGGTTTGTTATGTCAAAACCCTCAAAACCCCCAATATTGGGCTCACTAGCTAGAAGCCAGAAATCAAAATAAGATCATACATGAATGAATGAGAAGAGGCATTTGTCTTTCCTTTATAATTTTTGGCTCACCTTGTCCCTCCAAAGTGACTTTCATTTTATTAATATTTAATTAATTAATTAAATCACTTTAATTAATTAATTAACCCTTTTACCTTTGAAAAGCTCCTTATCTCTCCGTGTGGCTTCCCTGTCCACTGAAAGTCACTTCTAGCCATCCCATCCTGTAGTGTTTCTCCTCCCGATTCCAATGAGTTATTACACTGAGAGGTTCCTCCAAGTAATATTCCCAAAATGACCTCTTCAGTGAATTCCATTGACTTATAGCTCAAAATAGTCAAAATCATGGAAATCGTCGGAATGCAACGAAACCAAAGACAACCTATGTGGAATGGCTTATAATGATGGAATATGATCATCAATGCAAGATGGACCCCACAATGCCTCTCAAATACCCATGTACTCTCTCTAGCACCCATCTGGCTACTTTGGTCATCATAAATCTTTGCCCTGTGATGATGTCCCAACGTGGGGACATTACAGTCCCCCCTGCTAGAAAATTGCTTGTCCTCAAGCAATACCCAAATCCCCCGAAGTAAAATACCAGAATCCCATGTCCACTTGTGGGATACATAGTAGAACCCATCCAAGGATGAACAATAACACACTCCACCCCCTGGATCCCATATCAGGAAGTGAATTGCAATACTCTGTGAAGAACAGTCCTGGAAGATATCAACCCTGTGAACCTCCTGCACCTAACCCATGGCCTCATATCAGAATGAGTCCATCCTCCAAATATCTACCAAGATCCACACGGTCTCCATCAACTGCACATGATGATGCCAGAATGAGGTACTGCAAGATCTCCATGAGGCACCCTCAAGCGCTGTGCTAAATTGAAAGTTTGAATAACTTTCCCCTGTAATGGTCCACTCTCCCTTGTCGGTCAATGAACTGCGCAATCCTGCAATCCCTGGGTCCCATGATAACCTCTGTCGACAATCCTCCTGCTGACACTGCACTACTCTATCCATGACTGTCTGTCCCCTGCATACATAAAGGATCCTCAAGCTGAAATACCTGTGACCATCGAACCTGCTGCCCAGAAACTGTATCGGCATAGACACCTATGTAGAAGAAGTACCTGTCCAAATGTCTCCATGCCCTATCATGATGATCAAGAGGAAGAAAAGTTCTTGCCCCATAGTACAAGTACCTGTCGACCCACTCCAAACCAACCCAAGGTGGAGTGTGTGGCTCTCTGGTGCCACCTGGGTCATCATGTAGTGAAACATCCTGCTAACCAAGTGAACTCCCGGATCCCACGGAAAACTTGGAAGTTTATCACTTCCAGTCTCCGCTAGTTGCTCCTGTGATGGGCTGATCACTGTCAGAAGCCCACTGTGCTCATCTGTCATCACCAGGTCTATGATGCTCACCATCACACACCAAGTCTCAACTGTTTATCTAACATGGTCCACCTCTGACCTGCTGTATGCTGTAAAAGTACTCCTGTCATATAGTCTCGACCTACTCACTCTCCATGCTCCCAGCCATGGCCTATCCCTCCTCATGCTGATGTCTATGATAAAAGTGTCAAGGAAGGCTAATAGAAACATCTGCAGCTAATTGTAGGACTGGGAGGTGTCACATGCTTTGGTCAATCCCAATGATTCGACCAGAATCTCATCCATCGGTATCCATGAAAGATGCTCTCATGTGGTCATCACCGAGTCCCAACCATCCAGTACAACCATAAGTAACCCTTTCGACTATTGTTCAACCAACCTCCATCTCTGATCTACCATGCAACTACTGAAATGGTGAAGGTGATCTCCCACAACTATGTGTTGCTGTAGAGGAGTGACATCTACATACTCCCCTGAGTGTGTCTCCTCCCTGTAAGGCCCTATAACCCTCCGAATGCCACCATACACCTAGACATCTCTCTGTGAGCTATCACTCATCACGGTATGATCTGGCATACTCATGTCATCTCCCGCAAACTCATGTTGCATCACAAATCCTGGGCATACAGCTGGATCAATATCTATATGGAGATCAACCACTCCCAAGACACAAATGGAAGTGTCCCCCATCGACTGGTGCTCCTCTGCTAGATCATCAACATCCTCTGTCAATGTGACTGACTGATACATCTGACTGTCTACTAATATAGATGAAGTGGATCTCTGACAAATCTCCTCAAGAGACCCATCTGATATAGACTCTGATTCTTGAAGGGCGATCTGTGTGCCTCTCAAGAATCCTTGAGTGCTCTCCAACTCCCGAGTGAGTCGGTCTATCTCCAGCTCCTTCCCCCTTAGGGCTCTATGATACAACTCACCAATCCCCAGTAGGTAGTCTCTGTCTGTCAACAACTGCTAGTAGTTAGTCCTCATCATAGACACTCTCTCCCAAAGAGTGTGAAAATCATCCATGGAAAATCCTCCATCTGAGCTACCCTGTGCCACTGATGCTCTCCAACCATAATCTTCCATCACTGAATGCATGTCATCAATATGTCTAGTGGCTTCCCTGATCATAGCCTCACTAACTCCCAACTGTGTTGCTAAGTGGTGTGACTCCTGATCATAGTCATGTTGGGGTACCCCCTCATGCCTCTCACTGCTAGTGCCATCACTAAAAACACTCTCTGTAGAAGATAAAGTGATGAACTGCCTGCTGTCTACTGTGCCACTAGGTACTCCTATATGCCACTGCATCCCATCACTAGATGCCATCTCCCCCTGACTCACACTGTATCCTATATGAGTAGTTGTATCCTCATGTGCACTCAACCTGCTACTATCATCTGCGCCTGGATCCCATATAGTTGTATCCAGACACATGCTATCATCATCCTAACTACCATAGAGTGCATCCTCATCCATGCAATCTGATCCTGGAAGTAAGTGCCCCATCCACCTGTCAACCTCTACCATCTGCTCAACCACTGGAGTCTCCAATAGTTGTGACTCCATATCCTCTGACTGACCTGTATGTGTGGGGTCAACTGCATGTACGTCCTGTACCTCCTCCTAGATCTGCGGGTCTACCTATCCATGGTGTGCATCCCTCACACTAGGCTCATCCATCATACTTGACATGCCACTGATCTCCTCATCTAACGTGGCTATCATGGGTGTCTGAATAGGTGTCAGATGTGTCACGACCCCCATAGGAAGCTCATCATATCTAGGTTCTAACACGTGTGACTCCTCACTAGTGTCACCACTCTGTTGAGGCGTAAGGTCATCAATGGTATGTGACGTGTCTGTTGAAACACTGGGGCTATCATCATGTCCATCCAGTTTCCTATCCACTACACAAGGCTCATCCTCCTCCTCAAGCGTGCAAGCATCACTAGCCTCTGTGCAAGATTCATCATCACTATCCTCTGAGGTAGAGTCACTATCACTAGCCTCTGTGCAAGAGTCACTTTCATCGTTCGACTGCTCTGAATCCACATCTATCACTCCATCCTCACACACCTCACCCTCACTGTCATGACATGCCTCAATAATGTGATCTTGATCTTTACCCCTCCACCTATGATCTAGTTCCCACATCCTTTTGTAGTTGTGGCAAGGTTGCATGCTCCTACTGGGAATGGAGTTTCTTTGTTCTTCCCACCATATAACTGCTTCTTTTTTCTTTTCACCTGCTATGATCATCCCCTATAAAATATCCCATTTTATACAATGGGGATTTCTAAAGGATGCATATTATAGGAAGGTTATTGTAGCCTTAGTTTCCTTTCTAAGGCCATCATACATGATCTCCAACCATGGTATCTCAAAGGCTATCTTATCCACTTCTTTCCAGCTATCCATTTATCCCTATGGAATACCCCCCAGGTTTGCAGGATTTTAAGCTCTCATACCACTATAATGATCCCAAGCCATTATGCAAGGATCATCACTGTTTTGGTGTCTTTTTAAAACTTTTTCTGAGTGAGGTATTTCGTCAAACACTTTGTTGATCTACCTTTTAGATGTGTTTATATGTGTGTATGCAACAAATAACAGAAAGAGATAACCATGGAACATACCTCAATCATATGCAATAAGATAGACAAGCCAAAACATCTCAATTCTTCTTTATTCATAAAATAGAGAAACCTGCTACAATGAAGATGTTGATCTGGAATGCTCAAAAGATGGCCAAGAAGATATACAATAGATAAGAGCTGCTACAAAATGCTCCCGCTAATACAAAAGATGCCTCCAAAGGCTGAATAAGAAATGAAGATCAATACAAGCAGATCTGAATGCCAAACTCTCCAGCTGAAAAATGCCACGCTCCAATAGAAGGATGAAACCCTCAATAAGTCCGCCATACTGCCAAAAGTGTCCAATCACCCTAATAAATATGACAAATGATAGATCGAGTGATGGTAAGAACAACCCAGGTGACCGAATCTCCAAGATCCCTCTCAATCTCTGTAGATCTGAAATCCCCCACTGAATGATGCGCCCCACTGGATGACTGAAACCCTAGATAATTTGGCCCTGCTGAAGGAGGCCTCCAAATGCTCTGAAACTCTCCAGAAATATAGATCAGAACACTGCAAGTCACTAGGTAAAGTCTCAGGGTCATATCTAAAGTGTAACCCCTCCAAACAGACTAGATCTGGATCTCAAAAACGCCCTCCTTCTCTTCAATTTGCCCCACTGCTCAAGAATTAATCTGAGCCATAAAACTATCTCAGAAAGCACTAGATCTGATGTCCAAGGCCCTGCAATGAAAACCCAAGTGATAGAATCCTCAACGGCCCTGCCAATCTCCTACAACGAATCTCTCTCCAAAGATGGTGCGCCCCTCTTGC